>VDFB02047422.1:0-39522 GCA_007258455.2 Sequoia sempervirens
AAAACATCCATTGTACCCTATTTATTTTTTAATGTGAATAGAAGTATCATCCGTATTTGGTAAGAATATTCTACTTTTATAATTTGATTGTGTGTTGTTTCATTATTCTCTTATTTTTGTGTAAATAATATATAATCCCATCTTTCTCAAGATCCCTCAAACCACTTAGGATTTGGATCATTGGTATTATAGAAATGATTTTCACACATTAGTACAAATATGCACATAACAACAAAAGAAAGGTAATTATCTTGTTGGTTTCACTTTTGAGGATCTAAATGAACATTATAACAAGATAAACAATGGTTTATGTAAAGAAAATAGAGTAAGTGTGTATACGATTTCAAAATATGATCAATTATGACCTTAAAGAACAACACTAGGAATTGTTTAGAGAATTTTGTGAACTAAGGTGTCAACTTGGGTCAATGCCACAATGCACCAAACAACCTATTGTTGTAAAACCTCAATTCCATTTAGAGTGCAATTCAACTTGGAAATATCAGTGTTTAAAGGTAAAATTGATGTCATAATGTTAGATAGAGGTGGTAATTAGAAGTTTATTTTAATTTCAATCAATTTAGTGATATAGAAAAGATTTCTTGTGTGACATTGAAAATCCATTTTAGTGTCCCACTAGTAGTAAACATTTGGTGTGAAAGGTACCTTGAACCAATTTGAACATGTTATTCCTTTGTCACCATGCTCTATAAGAGGAATAATACCCCATCATACACCATGAGGATGAACATATGCAGTTTTAGTCATTATGTCAACATGAGGAATAATTAGTTGATGAATATATTGATGAGTTTCATGACTACAAGTTATACACCTACATGAGAACATCCCTAGGAAACACAAAGTCATTAAATATATAAGTAGGCTATCACCTTAAATTTGTACAAAAGTGTAGTTCTTGAATTATAAGATAATGGGAAGCATTTCATGATGCATCTAAAATTGAAGGTAAGGTCAAACACTAGTAAAAAAAATCATAGAAGAACAATCTAGCATAGAAATATACTCCAAGTTTTTATGTAGAAGTAAAATCCCCCTTGGAAAAATAAAAAGTAAAATTCAAAATCATCTTCTCTCAATGTTTAGGCCTCAACATCATCTACACCAAGCAAATACAAAGCTAAGAAGAAAGAACATGGTGATAAGTTTTATCATCACCACTGCACTAGTTCCTGTACTAATGTTGAATGTCATGCACAAGAACCTCTTATTATACAAGCTACATTATATCGCACACAATATAAGGGTATTGATCAAGCCCAACATCATGTCTTACCACTAATTCCATGACAATTGAAACTTTGGAGGAATGTGAATGTCTCTTCCATACAAAGTGTTTGGTTAATAAAAAACAATGCATGCTATCCATGAGAGTAGAGTAGAAGTAAAATAAAATCAACAAACAAGATGCAATCAAGTTCTTGGTTATTTCCATTGAAGCACACCTAAGACCATACTCTCTGGGATGGTTGTAGTAAGAGAAGGATATTATTTCTTTCTCTAAATATTGATACTTTCTACACAACAACTTAGTGTTGGAAGATATCTTCATAATTTTTCTTTCCACAATAATTTGCTAGAACTATGCTTTCTCTAATACCGCTTGATATAGTCATAGATGGAGGAACAAATCAAAGACTCTCTAGCCATGTAGCCTTAACACAACCACTCAAAATCAATGCACAAAAAACCGTAGTTATCAATATAACAGCACAATAATCAATTGGAATCCATACATTAATACTCCATAGTTTGAAGTAAATAAATAGTTTCTACCATTAGGGTTCACAATCCAAAATAGACCTTAGTATTGAACTAAAAATCAAGAACTAAACATTAGTGTATATTCAAATAAAACTAATGTCTAGGGATTACTTTTTCTTGGTAAATTTTTATCAATTATTTTTATTATTAATCTTTAAATGAGATTAATTGCAATGAATTGAAAACTCATTATTTCTTACAATGAAACAATGTTTGATTAAACAATAATTTTTTTGATAAAAATATAATATAATCTATGATTTTTAGAAATATTATAAAGAGGGATATGCATTTTGACCCCAAAAAATGTGATATGAAGTTGTAGTTTTTGTGTAGTAAATTTGTTCCATTTGGTTTGGAGGAAAAATATTGCATAGGTTCCACATAAGGGGCTTCAATATAAGGGGGATTTAGATTAAAGTACTCTTATATTAGAACAATTCAAATGCAAGAGGTACATTAGACCGAGGATTATATGTAATAGAGTCACAATTAATAGGCACATCATCCACTTTCTTCTTAAGTTTATCAAATTCCTTCAATAGTATATGCAACATAGAGGTGGGGATAATAGTGGTATGCAGAGCATGTGAAACAATATATGGGATAAAGAGAGGTTAATTTATAATAGGTAAACACATAATTTGGTAGAAGGAGAAGCTACACTATGAGGTAAAGTCATCATAGGACGAGGAGTGGTATAAGAAACATAGGTGTAGGGAATGTTGATAGTAGACACATGGGTATGATTATATGTAGAAGGATGAGAGTTAAGAAAAAATAACGGTGGAGGAAAATGTGATGGTGATAATAGAGGGAGGAATTATAGAGAAATGGGTTACACTAGGAGAACAATATGAGTGGTAGAGGCCATGCAAGTGGCAAGTGTAAGATGATTTCAACGGTTAATTCTATTTGGTATAGAGGTATATCTAGAAATTATAGAATTAACCCAAGAGATGGAGGCATATATATGAAGGTGGGGAATCAATACATGAAAATGGGTGGAACTATGTATATGATGAATTCTTGGTAATGGTGAATGTAAAGGAATACAAAATAAGGTTAAATATGTGGAAACATGTATAAATGGGATATATAACAAGAATGCACCACTTATTCATATATAATTCCATTAACACATTCTATAAAATAGATGTAAAATCAAATGGGAATTGACACGTGTATGCAAATTTCATCTTTACACCACTATGATAATACATTTATTCAATAAATCATATTCTTTATAACATAGAATAGTTCTTATTATTTATTGTCCAAAAAATTATGTCATTTGTTCATGTATTTTAGGACAATTGAATTAAAATAAATAATAATAATCAATAATAACAACAAAAAATAAACAAGACATAAAACTATAGTCAAACAACCATAAATAAATATAACTATAGTAAAAAGAACAAAAACAAGCTAGCACTAGTAACTACAAGGGATCTCATAATCAAGTGGTTGGAATGTCAAGTGGTTTAGAAATATGAATGATTTAATCTTCATTGATGTTCTCTCGATCCTTCAAATTGAGCAATGATGATGATAAATGTATAGTGTAGACAAACTCGTTTGATGTGTTTCCCTCTTTTTTGGTCTTAGGAATCGTCATTCCTTATCTTTCTACTTGTAACATCCGATATTTCCTATAATCCATTTCTAAATATAAATAAAAGTATCATACATATTTTTCAAGAGTATTCTACTTGTATAATTTAATTATGTGTTGTTTTATTAATCTCTTGTTTTCTTGCACACAATTTATAAATTTATCTTTCTCAATATTGTTTGTCCCTCAAATCACTTGGGATCTAGATCATCAAAATTAGATGATTATCACACACCAATACAGATTCACACAGAAGAAAAAGAAAGGTTGTCCACTTGATTCAACTTTTGAGAATTTAGATGAACATCATAGCAAAAAAATGGCTCCTGTTAAAAAAACACTATGAGTGTCCGTATACATTCAAAAAATGATAAATGATGTCCTTTCAAGACATAATAGAATGAGCTCTTCACATAATTCCTTGGACTCAAGTGTTAACTTGGATTCAATGCCACAATGCACCAAACAACCTATTCTTATGCAACATCAAATTGTTGTCAAAGAGCAAGTCAACTTAGATATCTCAATGTTTAAAGGTAAAAGTAATGCTATAATGTTGGATAAATAGAAGTATATTTTTATTTCAATTGTTTTAGTGATGCAAACAATATCTATTTTAATGTTGAAATACACATTTTAGTGTCCCACTATTGGTAAACAATCAACATGTAACATGAAAGGGACTGCAAGCCAATTTGGACAAGTGATTCCTTTGTCACATCATACTTTGTAGGAGGAATAATAACCCCTCATGTTATAAGGATGAGTACATAATTTTTATTAGTTTTGTCAATGTAAGGTAGAATTATTTGATGACTACATCGATAAGTTACATGATTACTTTATACACCTATATGAGCACATCCCAAGAAACATAAAGTGATCAAATATATAAATGGTTTATCACCTTACATCTATGCAAAAATAAAGCTCTTGACTTTAGAGATAATGGGAAACCATTCCACAATGCATCTAAAATTGAAGGTAAGATCAAATTCAAGTAGAATTTTTCTTCACACAAGAACAAGCTAGCACAAAACTCCAGTCCAAATTTCTTAGTGTAGAAGAAAAATCTCCTTATGCAAAAGCAACAGTAAAATTTAAAATTATCTAGATACTAAATGCTAAGGCCTCAACATCATCTATACCAAGCAAAGACAAAGATAGTAAAAAACAAGGTGATAAATTTTATCATCCCCAACATACTAGTTCCCATAGTGATGTTGAATGGTGAGAACAACAATCACTTATCATGTAGGCTATAGTAGATCTCACACAACTAATGAGACTTATCAAAGGTCATATTGTTTGACCACTAGTGCCATGCCAATTGAAAATTTGGAGGAAAGTGAGTGTCTCTTCCATACACAATGCCAGGTTAATAGACAAATAATACATTTCATCATTGATAGTGAAAGCCAAAAGAACATCATAGCACAAGATGTCGTCAAGTGTTTGAGTCTTTCCATTGAAGCACAACCAAGTCCATACTCTTTGGGATGCTTGAAAAAGATAATTAATATTACTACTTGTTGTCACAGAAGTGTGCACCCTTACTGAGTTGATAGAATCACTTAGCCACCTCATGAAACATGGAATGATCTCTCTGATTGTGGGCTAAGATGGTGGAGATCAACCTCTAGAGAGGGATGGTTCCCTTGGTTTAATCACCTAATCTAACCTATGCTATTGCTGCTTTCTGAGAAAAGAGAGAAGGAAAACATGAAATGAAACCTAAACTCCTAAGGTGATGCACCAAAATATTCTTTCAAACCTACACTGTTGTTTGGACTCACAATATGACCAAATGAACAAGTTGTTTCATGCACAACTCAGGTTTCTACACACTTACACATCAATATTTCATAGGAAAGATGAGGTCTTTTTCAACTTTAAAAGGAAAAAACAACTATCTTCACAATTAGAAGTTTCTGAAAACTATTATCATAACCTATGACCTGCATAAGGCATGCATATATTTGCAAAAAGGTGCTGAAGGAATGAGACATACATTGAGGATTGATATCAAATCATAGAAAATAAATCTATCATTCATATTTGCACACAAAAAGCAGATTGGAGAAGGCAAAATACTTGTCTTTTATTGATCAAAAGAAGTGCTACATGTAATTGTGTAAAAGTCTGAAAGTGGAGTTACATTTGTTGCTCGAGCTAGAAAGAACTTGAAAAAGTTACAAGGCAAAGCCGGAAGAGAAAAGAACTAGTCTAAAATCTACCCTTAGGCTTGCCTTTATGCTGTTCAACAGTTGCTACATGATAGGATCATGTGTTTGAGATATGAAAGGCATGTCTTCACTTTATCTTGCTGGGTCAAACTCCTTTGGGCGTCCAAAACAAAAATCCCTATTTTGCAGCCCTCTAAAGTGGTCCAAAAGGTGTTTGGATGAAGATAATTTCATACTTGACCTTAACCACCATCAAAGGCTCCTAAAATAGCTCCTAGATGCTTGTAGGTGCTTCAAACTAAGTCAAAATTGCCTCCTAGATATGCTCCAACCACTGCACACCTCATTCAACTGCCCTAGATGCTTGGAACTACTCATTACTTCCCTCAAATTGTTTTGAATTTATCTCCAGGTCTATAAGACATGTGAAAAGAGGTTTGAAAGTGAATAAATGCCCTATCTTTGTCATTGGATCAGTGAATTTTGGTCTCTAAACTGTCATCTTCTTCTCATCATTTGCATAGGCCCAATTGACCTTAACATGCTGATCAAATATGTGTCTTCTATTAAGTCTTAATATGGAATTTGCAGCTTTGCATCCACCATATCAGACACACCCTTGTTCATTCATGACTATCAAAAAGTTCCTCTCTAATATTTTGCCACTATACTTTATCATTGTGTTTTCCCTCACCTTCAAAACTGTCCTTCATTAGACTTTGATTGTCCCTTTAGCCCAAAGTGACTGCCCTTTGATGGTTGACTACTCACTTGTCCAAAGTGACTATCTTTTTTACTAAACAAAGGGTGATCCCACAATACTGGTTTACAATTTTTGGCCAACTTGGACACTAAAATAATTTTTTCTAACTAAATCTTCACTTTCGGGCACCTATAGTAGCTAAACCGTGAGGAATTTGAAGATGATACAAACTAGTGATTTGTGACATTTTGTCTGTAGATTCTAAATATATTTTTTTCAAAATTTTTGGAATCAGATTGCTCTTATTTTTCCATCTCCTTTGAAAATATTTTTTTTTCAATAAACATTATTTTTAAGGAGTGACGCTCATCGTATAATACATAATTTTTTTTCCATGAAGGATCAAATTCTAATTTTTTCGAATTTAGATTTGTAACTATGATATCTAGTGCTTCCAATTGGTTTTATAGTGTTTAATTGAATATTTTTTCCTTAATCAAGTTTCAAAGGCAAACCAATTACAATTTAGACATAGGCGGACCGTATAACGCGTAACTTTTTTTGTATGTATCAAAATTCATTTTTTTTTGTTGGATCGAAGACTTCAATATCTGGTGCACTCATAATTTTCAATTTTTTTTTTGACAATCTGCTATTTTTCCACCTATGTAGAACAAATAGCTTGATTTTTAGTGAAAAACCTATGTATAATAAAACCAAAAAAACAAATACATAATAAAACCAAAACATATTAAAATTATATTAGTTGGATAGCTCGTTCCGAGGACTACCATCATCTAGTTGGGTCTATGAAGTCTCCTCCATTTTCATCCTCAACCCAAGCTTCGAAGCACAAAATTCTAGACTGTTTTGGTGCCAGAGGGTGAGAAGGTAGGAAAAGGGGGGTTTGGGCGAACCAGGGGGGTTTGAGCCAACCCCCTTTCAAAAAAGGTTTTCTTTGTGTTTCTTGGTAAGAATGGTGGGACCTTCCATTGATTGGGTTCACTCGAACCGAGGTTCTATCGAACCCTCTTTTGGTTCGCTCGAACCAAGAAGTTTGTTTGAACCCCAAAAACCAATTTTTTTGCATGGGGTCAGTTTTTGCAACTTTTCCCTCCTCACTCGAATTGTAAACCACTTTTGTGGGTTTACCCCAAACCATAATCATATTTAGTCCATTGTCAAATACTTTAATCACAGTTCTTTGAAAAATTTGTGCATTGTTCAAAACCACAGTCATCTTGTGGTGAGGTCACTTTGCAAACCTTTTCATCACTAGATTGGACCCTAAGACTGTCCTTTATTGCACAACCTTTACCTTTTGTACAAACTTAACAATCTCATTCACAATCCTTTGTGATCAAGGTAACTACCCTTTATGGCATGATCACTACCCATTGTTATTGCCTGCTAACCACTGTTCATTATTCATGAGTGCCAAAAGCTCACCATATTCTTTATTCAACAAACCCAAACTATGAGTGAACAAAGGCATGCCTAAGTCTATAGTCTCATCACTATGATGACTAGCTATGTATAAGGGTCTTTAGTGATAATGCTACTCATTGAACACCATGCTATCTTTGTGTCATTGCAAAGTTTTTCTTTTGATTTGTCACTTTGTACCTTGCCACTTTAAAATCACTGAAGCATGAATAAAATCTGTCCTTTGTAACATAAGAACATTGAACTTTGCCTTCTCTCTCATTGAAATGACTGTCCCTGCCCTTTATCTTTGTTATAACAATCCTTTCTTTACCCACTACTACCCTTTGTCTTTGTTACCTTTACTACTGTCCTTTAAATGCCTAGCAATCATTGCATTCCATGAGACCAAGTTTATGAACATTTAAACATTTTATCAAAAATTGTTGTGCAATATCTATCTTGCCACATTTTGCAAACATTTCAATAAGAACAATCCCAACAAAAACATCTATCTACCTATTGTCATATATATATTCATTTGCCTTTCCTTCACTCATTTATTTCTCTATGTCTCTTTCTTCATGACATTTGAAGTGCATTACTGTGATTGTTGTATCTTCCTAGACCCTTCTTTGTCTTTGCCCATCGCCTTCCAATGGTCTGCCCTTTATATGATTGTCCTTCCTCAATTTATGTTCATGCACACATAGTTTCATGGTATCTATATCCATTTTAAGGACTTGGTTATAATATTATGGTGTGTAAGGGGGAATTGGAAAGATGGAAATACAACAATGAAGTTAGATGAATGAAATAAAAACTAGTTAAATCCCAACCTACTCATGAAATGCGATTGTAAAACAATGAATTCAATAAACAATGTTAGCATAAATGAGAACATAAACAAATTTAAAACATTACAATTTTACCATCCCATGTCAAAGTGTGTTCGTATTGATAACGGATGTTGGGTTACTTGATCAATACGAAGCCTCCATTGTTGTTGAAAGCTTTCAAAAGGTAGTAGTAGTAGCGATTTCAAATGCAAGTGTGTTAAATGTGCTTCAATGGTTATTTTGACATAACCTCTCCACAAATTCTCTAGATTATTCAATCGTTTGTGAGAAAGATGAAGGTTGTTTTATAGATTTTTAGGTTTCGAATGAATGATCGAGATGCAACAATGAAAGATCATGATCAACGGTTGAGAACCGTTTAGAGGAAATAGATGGATCAGTTAACTCCTCATATTGATCCAATTAAAGATTTTAATTGAATAATTAGTGGGATTAGATTGAATGATTCATGGGATTGAAAAAAATAGGTTGAGTGTTCAATGGGATTAAAGAAGTCAAGTTGAGTTAAAAAATAGATTGAGAAATCAATGGTAATGATTTGTTCAATCAAGATATGTGAGGATGTATTAATTAATTTAATTAATATTTTGAAAGGAATATGCAAGTTGCATTTAACTTTAACAAATAAAAATATATTTATTTGTTGACCATGTTGAGTGATTTTGAACAATTGATTTAATTATTCGAATTTAGAGAAGAGAAAGTGGCTTAATTAAATAATTAAAGATAACTATTTAATTAATTTAGACAAATAAGTAGTGTTAGTGACATGATTAAATAACTTGCATTTATTTAATTAATTAAAAAAAGGGGTTAAATTAGGACATTTATTAAATAAATACGATTTATTTAATTAGTTGATGATTGAGAACGAATTAATTAAATAATGTTAAATCACTTAAATAATAAATGAATAAAAAAATTGATAATAATTAAATAATAATGTATTATTTAATCATTTAGAAAAGAAAGGTGAGTTAATTAAATAGTGTTGTTGGCCACTTAAGACAACTTAAGATATCTAGGTATGGTTGTCCCTTTACCGGTTCACTGTCCATTTTGCAAAAGATTGTTAATATTCTTTATAACCTTGCTCTTTTCCTTCATAGAGGCTACCACTGTCCTGATGATACTGTCACTGCCATCTTTTGTCTTCATAGTTCATATGGCCTTCTATCATTTTGCAATTGTTACACAACCCTCATGACTTTTAGCATGTCGGTTATCTTTTGGCATTCATTTTGTTGTTCTATTTCCATGTCAAACTTCAACAGTTGATCATATACTAACTGTTTTTCCTTTCTCCAAATCTCTTTTAATTGTTATTTACCAAAAGATACTTCCATTTGTATGGCAGTGATAGATACTTCCCTGCAAGATAACTCTACACACATCACACTTAGAGGTTTCTTCAACTCCTTATACCTCTATGCTTCTTTGCCCAGGCCTGTGCATCAGCTTAACCTAAAGTATCTGAGGCAATGGGAGCTGAATTTCAGGCACCTTATTTTAAGGGAACCTCAGTGTCAGATCAATACACAGCAAGACTGAAATAATCTGCGCAACAGAGCAGACCACAGGTTCCAGTATCTTCCAACACCCGAGATTCCTTTCTACTTCAATGTGATCCCAAAGAATCAAACATCGAGAATTTTCATTTGCATGATCTTTTACAACAGTCCAGGAATAAGATAATATGGTTGGAAATCAACCCTGAATTGATACCTCAATTCAAGCATCTGGATTCTGAATCCAGACAAGACCTTGTAAAATCCACCATCTGCCTGGTTTACAGAATTCTTCATGTTTTGATCCAACAATTCTTTTGCAGACTCTCATGCAATTCCATGATCAATTTGTAATGTAAACAGAGTAGTTGATGCACCAGACATTTGATCCACATGTACAGTCTTTGGCGAACCCTGTAGCTTTATAAGGTTAGCTTTAATGCCAAGTATTCGACCAGAAGGTTTCTCTGTATCTGGCAATGCATCCCTAATGAATCCCACTGAGGTCAATGCTGCCCTTACCTTCCTCTCCATATATCAATGTGTTGAGCATTCACGCCTGTTGTTTCCCTATTCTGTGCATGCTTCCAGTGATCAAATGCTGAAACTGTGGCCAAATGGTCACTATAACCCCATACATTGCTATTAGCTCCATCTTTGCTGCAAAGGCTCCCTTTCTGTGACAGTAAGCTCATCTTTTAATAGTTTGGCATAATTTGTTAAAACATGGAAAACATTTCTTTATTATAGCTGACTTACCCCCTTCTAAATCTTCTAGTTCCTCTTCCCTTACAATGCATGCAACTTCTTGGCCCTTGAGCTGAGCTTCCAATGCTTAGTGCAGACCCTTCAAGCACAACTATTGGAGCAAGACCTTGAAATTCTCCTAGATTAGACTGAAGCAAAGACTACATTAAATGATCCCACCTCAGTGCAATTTGTGCTGCAGTTTTATTGTATTTCTTCGCTAGAGTCTGAAGACACGGATCTTCTAAGCAAGATACAGAACCAAACCATTCTATATTGACTGTACCTTCTCCAAGAGGAGTATGAGCAGTAACTGCAATGTTATGCGCATACTGTCATCTCATAAAACTGCCTTTTGCATGTGTCACATCCATGATACCATACAGAACTTGACCATATGTAGGGTTTGATAAGGGTTTACAAGCCTTATGATGAAGGTTTGCATGGCTTGATACATTATGGATCTGAAAAGGGAAAAAGAAAACTCCAGATCTAACGAGGAGACTACATGAAGACCAAATAATATCCTCTTAAAAACTTTAACATAGGTATAGATACATTGTCAATGACCAGACTCCTCAAAGTTGATGCGAAGTTAAGATACTACAGGGGTTTATTGAAATGTTCAGCAGTCAAAACAGAAAGAAAGATATATGCAGACCAGATCATCTTACCTCCTACACAAAGCCTTCTGATGGAGTTTCAAATTCCATTACCAATTGTTATCAGTGATCTTTCAACTCTTGAATGGTCCCTCTATCTGAACATTTAGGGTCTCTTCAATCTGCGTTACCTGTTGATGATTTGATGTGTTGCTGCAAACTGCCCTTTCTTCCTCTTGACATGCCATTTTTTTCTCCTGCAACGTGACCTACACACAGCCTTCAATCTGCGTTACCTCTTGGTGATTTGATGTGTTGCTGCAAACTGCCCTTTCCTCCTCTTGACATGCCATCTTACCTCCTACACGAAGCCTTCCGATGGAGTTTCAAATACCATAACCAACTGTTATCAGTGATCTTTCAACTCTTGAATGGTCCCTCTATCTGAACATTTAGAGTCTCTTCAATCTGCGTTACCTCTTGGTGATTTGATACCATACAGAACTTGACCATATGTAGGGTTTGATAAGGGTTTACAAGCCTTATGATGAAGGTTTGCATGGCTTGATACATTATGGATCTGAAAAGGGAAAAAGAAAACTCCAGATCTAACGAGGAGACTACATGAAGACCAAATAATATCCTCTTAAAAACTTTAACATAGGTATAGATACATTGTCAATGACCAGACTCCTCAAAGTTGATGCGAAGTTAAGATACTACAGGGGTTTATTGAAATGTTCAGCAGTCAAAACAGAAAGAAAGATATATGCAGACCAGATCATCTTACCTCCTAAACAAAGCCTTCTGATGGAGTTTCAAATTCCATTACCAATTGTTATCAGTGATCTTTCAACTCTTGAATGGTCCCTCTATCTGAACATTTAGGGTCTCTTCAATCTGCGTTACCTGTTGATGATTTGATGTGTTGCTGCAAACTGCCCTTTCTTCCTCTTGACATGCCATTTTTTTCTCCTGCAACGTGACCTACACACAGCCTTCAATCTGCGTTACCTCTTGGTGATTTGATGTGTTGCTGCAAACTGCCCTTTCCTCCTCTTGACATGCCATCTTACCTCCTACACGAAGCCTTCCGATGGAGTTTCAAATACCATAACCAACTGTTATCAGTGATCTTTCAACTCTTGAATGGTCCCTCTATCTGAACATTTAGAGTCTCTTCAATCTGCGTTACCTCTTGGTGATTTGATGTGTTGCTGCAAACTGCCCTTTCTTCCTCTTGACATGCCATTTTTTACTCCTGCAACGTGACCTATTTCTTCTCCTTCATTCTCAACGTGCTCTTCAAAAGCAAAACCCTAACAAACTTTCCCTTAAAATCCTTGACCTTTTCAAAACCACTTCCCTCCTTAACTCTTACTCCTGGAAATTGATGTAAGAATTCACACAGTTAATCCAGATTGTTCACTATATTTCACAAAATCAAGATATCTGCAAGCTTATCATAACTAAAACTGCCCTTTTAAAATAAGAAAATATGACCTTATCCCTAAAAATGGACAAAACACCTTCAATAATTTGTGGCTTCCAAACATACTTCTTTTTCAAAATCCCTCAATCAAGACTACAACCCCTTTTAAAATGACATGATCAATTTGGCCAAAGGCTATTTTAAATCAAGGAGTAAAATAGATTAACACTACTTTCACTAAATATTTTGGTACCTTCTATCCAAACAACTTAGTGTTGGAAGATATCATCATACTTTTAGTTTCCTCGACACTTTACTAGAACTATGTTTGCTTTGATTCCATTTGATACAACCGTGAATGAAGGGTCTAGTGAAAGACTATTCAATAATGTAGCCTTAATGTAATGATGTTAGGATTAAGGTCCCACTTACCTTGCAATCCTATGTATATTTTATATGTCTCCAACACTCTTGGAGGATATCCTTAGATGCCTAGGGTGTAATTGGAGAAATAATTTATAATATTTATTCTTTTAGATTTTTGGCATTTGTTGTCATACACATTCATAAAAGAAATAGAGTACAATGGTGGAAGTTATGATTGGCATTGAGGTCATTTAAGGCACTTTCCCATGAACTAAAGAAAAAAATTGAGAATATTGTTATGATGGATGAGACCCACAGGAGTTAGTGGACTCCAAAATGGAGCACTAGACACGAGGATGTGAGTTATTGAGGATTTGTTGGCCAAATATACTTTTATAGTTACATTTTATATTTTTGGATTCATTAATTGAGCCCATGTGACACCCATGTGAAGTTATTTGATGCATCTACTATTTTCAAAAAATTCTCTCTAAGGGGTTTCTCATGATACTTGTTTGGTTTAGGTATCTATTATTTGAACAAAACCATTTATGGTTTTGTCCTCTCTCCTTGCCTATATATTGGAAGTATGAGATGGTGGTTTCATACCATTGAACATAGAGTGCTATCAGAGTATAGAGTGTTAGTGTGTTGATATCGTCTCATATACATTGAAGAATAATACATGTCCTTTTTCTTTGGTAGATTTTTTTCTTGAAATAATTTCTTCACCTAAATCCTATGTCTATATGGTTTAATGATTTTATTGTGATTGTCGATTTATGCATCTAAATAATTTTCTTTTATGGTAATCCTAGATTATAAAATATATATTTTAGATTTGCATACACTTTGTATAAGATTTTACTATAGTAGTTTTACCTTGTTTGTAAACAAATTAAATTCATAATCAATGCTCAATGAAATGTAGTTATCAATGTGCAATAATATGACAATAAACTTGAATCAATACATTTAATAACTTACAATCCAAATCACATCAAAAGTTTTTTCCACTAGGGGTTACAATCCAAAATAGACCTTAGTTTGGGATTACAAATCAACACCTAAACATGAGCACACGTCTTGAAATGAAACTAATGTATGGGGCTTACATTTTTTTGATAATTTTTATTGAATATGTTTTTATTATTAATTTTTAAAATGAGATTAACTCAATATGTTAAAAATTATCTCTTACAAAATAGTGTTGATTAGAAAATTGAAAAAAATTATAATATTTAAAAAATATAATTAAGTTTATGCTTTTTAGACTTGTATTATAAAGAGGGATATTTACTTTTATAATTTATGTTTAAATAACTTTGTTTAACCCCAAAATTATGATGCGAAGTGGTAAGTTTTGTGTGGTAGAATCCTTCCACATGGTTTGAAGGGAAAAAGATGCCACATAGATACCATGTAAGGGGATTTAATCTAAGGGGAGAGTATATTGAAGTCCTCTTATATGAAATTGCTTCAAACACAAGAAGTGTGTGATATGGAGGTACACACACACACACACACACACAAAATAGTCATGATTAGTAGGCAATCCACTTTCTTCTTAAGTTTATCAAATTCCTTCAATAATAATATGTAAGATAGAGGTGGGAATAGTGAGGGTATGAGGATCACAAGAAACGATGGATGAAATATAAAGAGGTTGATTGTTAAGAGGTAAATATATAATTTGGTAGAAAAGCCACACTATAAGGTAAAGTCATCATGGGATGAGGACTCCTAAATAAAACATAGTTGTAGGGGATAGTAATAGTAGACACATGGATATGATTGGATGTGGAAGGATGAGAGATAAGGATGACATTCATGAAGGGAATGAACTCAACTTCAAAGAAAAGTGCACAACTTATAATATAAAATTTCATTAAGACATTCTATAAAGTAAACCTAAAATTAAATAAAAATTAGCAGAGGTATATAAATTTCACTATTACAATACCATAGCAATACGTTTTATTAAAAAAACTTTTTTTTATAACATCTAATAATTCATATGCATCCTTTGTTCTTCAATTTTTTTTTTAAATAACTGAATTAAAGCAAATAAAGATTATAAATAACAGCAACACGAACACAAACAAAAACATGCCAACATAGTCAAACAGCCATAAGTATGTAACTCTGGAAAAGAAAAACAAATTAACACTGTTCAGCAGTAATAACAGTGAAGAACATCACTATATATTATAAACAAAACAGTCATAGGCAGCAGCTTTCTTATGAAAACATGTTTTTCGTGCTGGATTCATTAAAAGACATACAATCTTTGCTGGATTGCCTGCGTGGTTCAGTGGCAGCATGTGGAATTGATTTAAATATTATATAACGTAAAGTTATGATATACTTAAAACGTGTTAAGTAAGTTTGGAAAGGGCGCGTTCCATCAAATTATTTTCATATCTAAAAAGCCGACAAAAACTTTTGTTCTTGACGGAAAGTCGAAGTTATCAACTGTAGAGATGGGAGTCTATTTCATTAGCAATAATTGGTACTTCTATAAATTTCTCTGGTTTCTCCATATCCAAACACAATTGCTTTGCTTTCTGAGTGGCATTCAAAAGGAAAGATTGAAGATTTATAGTATTTAGTATGGGCAATAAGAGATTTGGAGTTCTGTTAGCGGCAGCAGACAGAGATTATGTGAAGAAAATGTATGGAGGATACTTCGGCCTGTTCGTTAATATGCTGGGCGAGGAGGGCGAGAAGTGGGATATGTTCAGGGTCTTCGACCGGCAGCTGCCAAAGATGGAAGATCTTCACAAGTATGATGGATTCGTTGTGACCGGAAGCAAAAGTGACGCCCATGGCAATGCTCTTTGGATTCTCGAACTCTGTCAATTATTGAGATGTCTTTACCAAATGCGCGTCAAAGTGTTGGGGATATGCTTCGGCCACCAGGTTAGTAACCCACCTTAATAGATTGCATTTTCCATTAATAGACACCAGGTAGGTCAACACTGTAATAAAAAATGGTGGGTTTATGAGGTATAATATTTTTACAGTGATTAAGAGTGTTTCTTGTTAGAATCCAAACTAATAATTGCACTTGTACCTGATTATATGTCTAATTTCAAAGATATTCGTTTTCTTTTTGCAGATATTATGTAGGGCTTTAGGAGGCAAAGTGAGTAGATCCAATGTTGGATGGGATATTGGCACAACCAAAATAAACTTCAATTGGTTCAGGTGACAGATATCCCTTGCGGTGCAAATATAATTGCTTTTTCAAGTAAAACTGAGATTGAAATGTTTTCAATGGACGATCACATACTTGGAATTCAAGGTCACCCAGAGTATAGTAGTGACATTTTATTTAATCTTATGGACAATCTATGCAATGAGGGCATCTTAACAGTAAGTTACTATTATTCATTTGGACCTTTAAGTTTTGTTTATTTTTGGGTATAATTATTCTTGAAATTAATGTAATATTGTTTTTTCTCAGGAGGAGATGGTTAAAAAGGCAAAAAAGTCAGTAGAACAACACAACAATGTAGACGAAAGAGAAATTTGGCAACAAATTTGTAAAAGATTTCTTAAATGTAAAGTTATATAATTTATTTATTTATTAATGAGTCTTTTTCTTATTCAAAAATAAAATTTAACAGTTTTAAATATGATTAAAAGGTGTCACCATGCATTTATATAACTATTGAAGATGTATTGTCATGTCCTCTCTTCACAAGTTTACTTTTATATGCTCTTTTTACATATCTAGTTATAATGTGATCTATGTTACATTTTCATGGTATTTTTAATACACTAAAAGTCATTAATATATACTTTCTTAATTAAAATTCTTCATTAAATTCATTATTCTTCAATATGTGTATGGTCAAATTATTAAAATAAATTAAGTATTGAACATTATCAATGTATTCATTTTAAAACTCAACAAGTCTTGCATGCTAAACTATAGCTTTTTTTAATAATTTAAGGGGAAAAAATGCATACTTTAGACTTTACAATTTTTTTTATGCAATTGTTAACAAATATCATAATTACACAATCCTAGCACATGTTTGCCCCATTTATTGCATAAATTGAATCCTAATAGTAATCTACCATTACAAACCACTTCATGATTCACCAATTGGATCCACTACATTGTTTGGTGGGATATTATTTGCTAAATTTAAATTCACATTTTCATGCCCAAAATTCAAACCTTTCACAAAATATTCATTATCACATTGGATTGTATTCCAATTCATTCTAGTTAATGACTATGGATATGCAACTCTAAGGAAATATTCTATGACATTTGAATCCATCCATCAGTAAATGAATCAGAAAAGGACAAATCTAGTTTGAAAAATAATTTAAAAGTTAGATCATTACACTACAATAGTTCATCAATACACCATCGCATCATATTTTGCATTCACATAACTTGTTTGGTATGTTACATCAATTTAATCTTTTTTATATGCTTGAATTTCATCAATAATAGCCAAGGAATTATCTTGAATTAAGTCCTACCATATTTCTAAGCATGGATAAACTCAAAAGAGGGTACAAAAGATAGAGGTAAGTGAGGTTTAAGAACTTGCATTAACAAAGGATCAAGTTGTACCAATTAGACCATACCATAAATTATAACCTTGTCAAGGATAAAATCACATAATATGATCTTCTATCATAAGAATTTTATTTTGTACACGAGATTCACAACTCTATAATCATAGACCCACATTCAAATTTTATAATTTCAGTTCTCTTGTGATAATGTTCCAACTTGTGAACAATAAGGTCAATTTTCCACCAAGCCCAACCAAAAAACTCATTATCTACAAATAATTCATTATTGATTAGTATTGTGAGGGATAAATCACACTCACATATATAATCTATGCTAAATAATATACAAATAATTAAACTAGATAATTTAGTTGGAGCTAATATCAAATAACTATAATAAATTAGACAAATTAACAAAGTTAAATGAAAGGGTAAGTAGCTTTAATTTTGATAAGTATATCATTGAATATATATAAAATCCCATTCATTATAATGCACTAAAATTTTAGAACCAATCAAATTACTAATACTAATATAGAATTATGATGTAATGAAACTCTTTGGTTCACTTTCATGGGTGTGGCGGTAATCTTTGTGAGTGCATATATATGACTTGTGTGTAGAACTAAAATTATAATGGAGGATCTCATATGGATTCATTCTACTTCATAAAAAATGTTCTCTTATGCATATGTACTCTAAATCCATTAAAAACACCTTTCTAGTGTTCATATGCTAAATTATAAGGATCAATTTCTCATAATTTAGATTCTCAATGAATTGATTCGATAATGATAAACAAAGGTAAAGAAAAATACTAAATGATTCAATATGTTCCCAAGATAGTGATACAATGTTGGTGTAATTCCTTTTGTCCACTTATAAATTGAATTCTATATGTGCTCAATAAATTCTTCTATCAAGTTCCTTACTGATTCTTTTGAATCAGGGCTAGTCTTTAAATATATTTGGACATAACATGCATTTTGAAATGTATTTACTTTTAATTGGTTGATAACATCTAGAAAGGAAGGAAAAAATTGGCCTAAATTAAGAAATTCAAATATAAAGGTTTGGGATTCAAATCCATGAATATTAATTCCCTAAATATGGATTTGAACTAAGGTGATGTTTGTAACTAGATGTGGATCTAGACCTCGGGGAAGAGTGGTGATGGGGATAAGATAGGATAGATTTATTTTCCAATTTCTACTAAAAATATGTCATTTTATAGACTAGATGATGCATAAAAGGAAACCTAGTCATTATAGTTCAAAATTTAATGGGAAAGGCATTTTTATGCATTTTTAACATTATATTTTCATCCCACTTTGACTTCCACGTGAGCTACTATAGGAATGGATATAAAAGTAAAATAAAAATAATCAAAAAATAAATTATAGACTAGATGATGCATAAAAAGTAACAGTAGGGCAAGCGATTCCATATTAGAATTCTACATTAGAATTCTTTCTTTTGTAGAGTTTCAATAGAATTTTGAACTTCCATTATTATGTCTTGGACCTAACCTTCAATCCCATTGGAAAAACTTGTGTCTCCCATCTCAACCTCTCATCCCATATTAAAATCTCACATTTCCTCTTGTTTACCTCCACCAAATTCCCCAAATTGTTTTAGAATGCCATTAATTACAAGATTTAACTTCTACAACTATTCCAAGAAGATTTTCTTGCTTGAAGACAAATTTTCATCCCAAGGGTGATTTTTTTTTAAATTTTAATAATGAATGATGAAGAAGTCTAATTCACCATGAATGTGGTGGTTGGGTTCCAAATGTTGATGATCTGAACACACAAGCTCCATACTATGCATTTAGAAAAAATTATGGAATTTCACTTGTTTCACATGTCACATTTATGGAATCTTGTTCTAATAAGGCTAAGCAATTCCACATGAGAATTTATTATTTTGTGGAGTTCCAATGGAATATCTGAATTTCATTGTAATGTATTTTCCTCACCTTTAATACCATAGGAAAACCCTGTGTCTTTTGTCTTTTATATAATTTTTGATCAAGGAGTCTTTTTCTTATTAATTTTTTTTTTTAATAATTTTTAAATATGATTAAAAGGTGTCACCATGCATTTACATATTTAATGAACGTTTATTGTTATGTCCTCTTTTTATAAGTTTACTTTAATGTACACTCTTTTTCAATGTCTAATTTGAGTGCAATCTCTTGAACTTTTACATTATATTTTTAATGCACTCAAATTCATTAATCTATACTTCCATAATTAACATTCTTCATTAAATTAATTACTATTCAATATGTGTATGGTCAAATTATTAAAATAAATTAAATATTGTACATTACCAATGTATTCAATTTTAAAATCTCACAACTCTTGTTAATCTAACTATATTTTTTTTAATTTAAGGGATAAAAATGCATACTTTAGACTTTACATCTTTCTTTTATGCCATTTTTCATAAATATCATAAATACACAATCCTAGCATGTGCTTGCCCCATTTAGTGTATAAACTGATTCTTAGTAGTAATCTATTGTTAAAAACCACCTTATGATTCAATATTAGACTATATTGTTTTGTGGAACATTATCTGCCAAATTTAAATTTACCTTTTCTTTCCCATAAGTCAAACTTTTCAGAAAATATTCATTATCACATTGTATTAAATTCAAAATAATTCAAATTAATGACTGTGGACATGAGTTAAGAAAACATCGTATGACATTTGAATTCATATAACAACTAATGAGTCATAGAATGAAAAATATATTTTGAAAATGTATTCAAAAGTTAGACCTTTATACTAGCACTAGTTCACTAATCCACCATTACATCTTATTTTACATTAACATACCTCAATTGACACATTTTAAAAAACCTTATTCTTTTTTGTGTTCTTGAATTTCAATAATAGCCAAGTAATTATATTGAAGTCCTACCATAATTCTAAGCATGAATAGAACTCAAAAGAAGGTAGAAAAGATAGAGGTAAGTGAGGTCTACATACTTGCATCAACAAAGGACCAAGCCACACCAATTACAACATATCATAATTATAACCTTGTCAAGGATCAAATGACATAATATGGCCTAGTTTTCATAAGTTTTTTTTTGTGTACATGCACTTCACAACTCCATAATTATTGATGCACATTCTAATTTTCTAATTCAACTTCACGTGTCATAATGTTTCAACTTGTGAACAGTAAGGTCAATTTTACACTAAGCAGGTAATTACAAAATTTGTTATTGATTAGTATTGTGAGGGATAAATCACACCCACACAAAAAATCTATGCTAACTAATATACAAATAATTAACCTAGGTTATTTAGTTGGGACTAATATTAGATAACTATATAATAAATGTAGAAATTAATGAAGTTAAATGAAAGGGTTATTATCTCTAATTTTGATGAAGATATTATTGAATAGATATATAACTCCATTCACTATAATGCACTAGAATTTTAGAACATATCAAACAACTATCACTAATATAGAATTATGACAATCAAACTGTTTGGTTCACTTTCGTGAGTGTGGATGTTATCTTTGTGAGTACATAGATGACTTGTGTGTAGAACTAAACCTATGATTTGAAGATCTCATATGGATGCATTCTACTTCCTAATACTTGTACTCTTATTCATATGTACTCTAAATCTATTAAGTGTTGGAAATATGTGCCTCAAAAATTACACACTGAAACCTCCATGAGTGCCAAGTCGGTGTGACAGGTTCCATGTTTGGTCGACTAGTAGTTTGCTTTATTCAGTTCTGACCAGGTTGCTGTGACCTTGTTACTGTCTTGCCGATTTGTACACTGAGAAGTCTATCGCTATTACATAGTGTGTTCGTTGTGACCTTATAGCGCTCGGGAGACCTCTAGCCGACAGGCCATTTAATCGTGAATCAGAGTGACTCTTGGCGACTACGGGCTTCGGGATAACTGAAGGTTCCCGCTAAGAAGTCTCAGCGAAGTGTTAATCTCTTGCTGACAATGTATGTATTGAAGTCTTCAGGGTAACTCTAATGATCAGGGAGGATGTCTTAGCGAACAGTGGAAGTCTTGCCAACGGGGACTCATCCAAGCGTTCTTCGGAGTAACTCAAAGTGGTTGGAGAAACATCTCAGCGAACATTGAAGGTCTCACCGAAAGAAACACCTTTTGGACTTGTCTTCGGTGTAGCTCTTGGCGAATGATGGTTATCGGTGGAACACAATGGTTTCGATAAGAAGTCCCAGCGACTTCGATGAGTCTCGTCGATGTTGAAGAATCTTCGGGGTAACTTAGAGCTATCGGAGAAACCTCTTAGCGATGGCGAATGTCTTGCCGATAGCTGATGGCTATCAGGGTAGCTCTTGGCGGCAGTTGGTCATCGGAGTAACATATGGAGATCGGTATGAACTCTTGGCGATAGGTGTGAGTCTTGCCGACTTCTCCTTGGTGCTCGGTAGGTATGGGGACTTCGGTATAACCTTTGATGTCTTGCTATGACCTCCTGGCGAAAGTGATAGGTCAAGGTGACTACGTGATGACTCGGTGTATCTCTTGGAGCTCGATATAACATCTTGGCGACTACAGAGGCTTTTGGCGACGTCGATATGAAGTATATGTGGCATCGGCGAGACATTGTTAGTGTCTCATCGAGATGCCAATGCATTACAAATTATGTTGACCGTATGACTGTCATACGTGGAATCTTGTGGATGAAAAGAGGAACCCAAAAGTGAATTGTTAGCAGTTGGTTCATTGCGACAGTTTTGTGAGAAAGCTCAATAGTCAAGGAACACCATGGATATAGTTGGAAGTTGTAGACGCTTGGGGGTTGGATAGTAGTTCGATCAACAGTGAAGTGTGAAGAATTAAAACTGTATCAGTAAAGGATTTAAAATCTGTAAAGGCTATAACTTGGATGTTTCTGTTCGAAGAATGTTCATGATGAATGCTGCTGTATAATGACACTAGAAAGATAAGTCTGGAATTGTATGTAATTTCAATTACTGTAATACAACGTGATTTCTCTTGGTGTGGTGGGTTTTTCTCCCATAAGGGTTTTCCCATGTATATCTGGTGTTCATTTGTGTTTGTCTAATACTCTGTTTCTGTATTCTATTTCATAGTGCATCTCAACTTGACTGTAATTGAAAAATTAAAAGTACTTCTACATTCTTTCTTGAGGTATTGACGTTAGGAGAATTGTTTTTCACATCTAATTTTCCTTACAAGTGGTATCAAAGCCTGGCCAGTTGTGTTATCCTTGGGGGTACATTGGGTTTTTTGTGTCAATACTGTTCAGTGGGAGTCTTGTAGAGATTGTTATTTCTATTCTGATTAAGATGTCTAGTTCATCTGGGAAGATTGAAATAGAGAGTTCAATGGCAGTAACTTTGAATTGTGGAAACTCAAGATGGAGGATCTCTTAGTAGATCAAGATCTTTGGATTGCTGTGTCTGGAACTAAACCTACAGGCATGAAGCAAGAAGAATGGGACCTTGCAGATAGAAAAGCTAAGGGGCTGATAAGGCTCTGTTTGGCAGACTCAGTTCTTCTCAATGTGCATGAAGAGAAGACTACTTCTCTCTTGTGGAAGAGACTAGCATCTATTTATCAGGGGAAATCTTTGGTGAATAAGTTGTTCCTGAGAAAGAAGCTCTACTCTTTGAGAATGCAGGAAGGAGGGTCTGTAGCTGATCATTTGAATGCATTTAACATGTTGCTCGCACAATTAACATTTGTTGGTGTAAAGATTGAAGAAGATCGTGTATGCTTCTGTTATGTTCTTTGCCAGACTCTTGGGATCATATGGTGATGGCTATTGGGAGTACAACATCTAGTTTCAAGATGGAAGATGTTGTTGGTTCTTTCTTTGTCAGAAGAGATGAGAAGAAAATCTTCGAGATGCTAAGGAGGCTCTTGTCCGAGGAAGGTCAAAGGAGAAAGGCAAGAAGAAGGACAAAGAAGTCCAAATCAAAATCAAAGGAGATCAAAGTCTCCTAGCAAAAATTCCAAGGTGAAGTGCTGAACTGTGGGCAACCTGGTCATGTCCGAAAGGATTGTAAAGAGGAGAAAAAGAAGAAGGATCTTCCGATAATGGTTCTTCTCATAGTGATGGTGACGCCTTCATTGCAGCCTTGGCTACAGGCATCAGATGATGTCTAGCTGATTGATTCTGGAGCATCGTTCCACATGACATCTCACAAGAATGGTTCACAAAGTATGAAGAGTACGATGGTGGAAAGGTGTACTTGGCGAGTGATTCTACTTTGGAGATAGTTGGCCGTGGAAGAGTCAGAATACAATTTCCTGATGGTAGAGTAAAGGGAATTAATGATGTTATGCACATACCAGGTCTGGCTCAAAATTTGTTGTCTGTCAACAAGCTTAATGATACTGAGTACAAGTCTTGTTCTCGGGAAGTGGCTGCAAGATGACTAGAGGTTCAATGGTGCTGGCTAGAGGTGCTCAAATTGGTACCCTATACAAGCTGATGCACAAGTTGTTCAATGTAATAGTGTCTCTTAGAAAGTCACTGAAAGCTGCTCATGGAGGTAAAGAGGGAAATATCCCTAATTATGTAAACTCTATGGAAGTAAAACTTCCTGCAGAAGACTATGCTTTGGCATCATAGATTAGGCCACATAGGAGAAAAAGGTTTAAAAACTTTGAAAAATAAAAACCTGGTTGAGGGGCTTGAAGATTGTAATCTGGAATTTGAATTCTGTGAACACTGTATATATGGAAAGCAACATCGTGTTTCATTTTATGATAGTCCTCATAAATCTTCTAGGTTGTTAGACTATATTCATTCAGATGTGTTTGGTTCAGTAGATGTTCCTTCTTTGTCTAAATCAAGATAACTATGTGTCGTTCATTGATGATTATTCAAGAAGAGCATTTATATATTTTTAAAAAAGTAAATCAGAAGTGTTCAGTCGATTTAAGGAGTTTAAAAATCTTGTTAAAAATTAGACTAGTAAAACAATAAAATGCTTAAGGACTGATAATGGCGGTGAATTTTGTTCTGATGAATTTGAAAGATACTGTAAGGACCATGGAATCAAAAGACACAAGACTACACCTTATACTCCACAACAAAATAGAGTTACAGAAAGGTTCAATAGGACAGTGATGGAGAGAGCACGAAGTATGCTTAGTAGTGCTGGTTTGGAGGAGAAGTTCTGGGCTGAAGCTACTGCTACTGCATGTTACTTGGTTAATCGATCTCCAAACTCTACTCTTGTTGATAAGAAACCTTTGGAAGCGTGGTCTGGTAAGAAGCCCTCTCTTAGACATATTAGAGTTTTTGGCTGTGAGGCATATGCACATGTGCCGAATGTAAAAAGATCTAAGTTGGAGAACAAGGCTGTCAAGTGTATTTTTATTGGCTATAGTGCTAACATTAAAGGATACAAGCTTTGGAATCCTGTTACAGAGAAGGTTGTATACATCGAAATGTAATCTTTCATGGTGAAACCTTCCACCTTGGATCTGCATCGAGACAAAGTCAGGAAAACAATAAGGATGTAGCAGCAATTCCTCCTACACCAGAGAAAGGAATTGAAGATTCAAAGCGTACACAAACTAAGGAGAGCTCAAGCGGTTCTGAAAGTTCTGAAGAAGATGAACCTCGGCCTCAGCCTGTGAGGAGGTCAACTCGAGAGGAAACAACCCGAGATAGGTATGGGTTCTCATTAATTGATTCTACTTGTGCCTATGCTTTAATTTCTAGCACTGATGAGCCTAGGACTATAAAGGATGCAATTAAAATGTCTGATTCAGATTCTTGGTTGGAAGCCATGGAGGAAGAAATGGCGTCATTAGATAAAAATGAAACCTGGAGTCTGGTGCCCTTGCCTAAAGGCAGAAAACCTGTGGGCTGTAAATGGGTATTTAAGAAAAAGATTGGTTTGGATGGCAGTGTAGAAAAATACAAGGCAAGACTGGTTGCAAAGGGTTATTCCCAGGTAGAGGGAATTGACTATGGGGAAATCTTTTCTCCTGTAGCAAAGCTGACGTCCATTAGATTTCTATTGTCACTTGCAGCAACTTATGGCTTAGAGGTTGAACAGATGGATGTGAAGACATCATTTCTTCATGGTGATCTTGAAGAAGAAATCTATATGTCTCAGCCTGAGCACTTTGTTGAAAAGGGTAAAGAAAAACTAGTATGCAAATTAAAGAAGTCTCTGTATGGGTTAAAGCAGTCACCTAGAATGTGGTACCAAAAATTTGATACTTATGTATTATCTTTAGGCTTTGTGAGATCAAAATTTGATCACTATGTATATTATAAAGCTGAAAGTGATCAAGTGCTTGTTATTGCTCTTTATGTTGATGATATGCTGTTCATAGGAAATAGCAAGCTAATGATTTCTGATCTTAAGTCTCAGCTATCTGCTAAGTTCGAAATGAAGGATCTTGGTGTAGCAAGGTATATTCTGGGGATGGAGATATCCAGGGACAAGAAGAATAGAAAGCTTTGGCTCAGTCAGAGTAAGTATATAAGGATTGTTCTAGATAGATTTTGTATGAATGATTGCAAGTAGTTAGTTGTTCCAATCATGCAGGGAATAAAACTATCTGTTGAGGACTGTCCAAAATCTCCTACTGAGATGGAGGACATGACCAGTGTGCCCTATGCTAGTGCTATAGGCAGTCTTATGTATGCAATGGTCTGTACAAGGCCAGACATTTCCCAAGCAGTGGGAGTACTTAGTCGATTTATGGATAATCCAGGAAGAATACATTGGGATGCTGTGAAGAGGGTGTTTAGATATTTGAAGGGAACTTCAGATTTTGCTTTGTGTTACCATGGGAATTCGATTGAATCACAGAGGACTCTCAGCATTCATGGATATGTAGATTCTGATTGGGCAGGGGACATTGACAGCAAGAGATCCACCAGTGGATACGTTTTCATGTTGAATGGTGGTGTAGTGAGTTGGATGAGCAAGCGACAAGCTGTAGTCGCTTTGTCCACTACAGAGGCCGAATACATGGCAGCTACCCATGCTTGTAAAGAAGCTGTATGGTTGAAATGTTTGTGTTCTAACATTGGTTTTGATGCAGGAGAAATAACAATCTTATGTGATAGTCAAAGTGCCATTTGTCTGGCAAAGAATCCAACTTTCCATGCTAGAACAAAACATATTGATCTACAATATCACTTTGTACGAGATATGGTTGAAGATGGAAAGGTCAGTTTGGAAAAGTTTGATACTCTGGAGAATGTTGCAGATGCATTGACAAAGCCAGTGAGCACAGACAAGTTCAAGTGGTGTGCCAGTTCAATGGGCCTTAGTGCCCATGATTTTCAGTAAGTATTATTTATGCTCTGGAGGTGCCTGTATGATCTTCGTCAAGTGGGAGATTGTTGGAAATATGTGCCTCAAACATTACAGGCTGAAACCTCCATGAGTGCCAAGTCGGTGTGACAGGTTCCATGTCTGGCCGACTAGCAGTTTGCTTTATTCAGTTCTGACCAGGTCGCTGTGACCTTGTTACTGTCTTGCCGATTTGTACACTGAGAAGTCTATCGCTATTACATAGTGTGTTCGTTGTGACCTTATAGCGCTCGGGAGACCTTTGGCCGATAGGCAATTCAATCGTGAATCGGAGTGACTCTTGGTGACTACGGGCTTTGGGATAACTGAAGGTTCTCACTAAGAAGTCTCAACAAAGTGTTAATCTCTTGCCGACAACATCTGTATTGAAGTCTTTGGGGTAACTCTAATGATCCGGGAAGATGTCTTAGCGAACAGTGGAAGTCTTGCCGACGGGGACTCATCCAAGCGTTCTTCGGAGTAACTCAAAGTGGTCAGAGAAACGTCTCAGCGAACATTGAAGGTCTCACCGAAAGAAACACCTTTTGGAAGTCTTCGGTGTAGCTCTTGGCGAATGATGGTTATCGGTGGAACACAGTGGTTTCGATAAGAAGTCCCAGGGTGATCCCACAATAGTGGTTTACAATTTTTGGCCAAACTAGACACTGAAATTATTTTTTAAAACTAAATGTTTACATTTGAGCACCTATAACGGATAAACCGTGAAGAATTTGAAGATGATGAAAATTAGAGTCTCATCACATTTTTTCTGTAGATTCTAAAAATATATTTTTAAATTTTTTTGGAATTATATTCCACTTCTTTTTCCATCTCCCACGAAAACTGGTGTTTTTCAAAAAATAGCATTTTTAAAAAGTGACGCACAACATATAACGCATAACTTTTTTTCCATGAAGGATAAAATTCTAATTCTTTTGAATTTAGATTCATAACTCTGATATCTAGTGCTTCCACCTGGTTAGATAGTTTTTTATTGAATATTTTTTCTTTAATCAAGTTTCAAAGTTAAAGCAATTATAATTCAGACATAGCGCGACCGTATAATGCATAACTTTTTTTGTATATATCGAAATTCAATTTTCTTTTTTGATAATCTGCTATTTTTCCACATGTACAGAACAAATACCTTCATTTTCGATGAAAAACCTATGTTTAATAAAACTAAAAAAACAAATACATAATAAAACCAAAACATATTAAAATTATATTCGTTGGATAGCTCATTTTGAGGACTACCTAATTCCAGTTGGGTTTGCGAATATTCCTTCATTTTCAACCTCAAATTGAGCTCCGAAGTGCCAAAATTCAGTTTTTTTTGTGTCTCAGGGGGGATGAGGAATAAAGGGGTTTCGAGCGAACGCCTAGGGGTTCGCTTGAACCAGGGTTCATTCGAACCGCCCTTCTATAAAGGGTTTTGATGGATTTTTTGGCAGGAAATTATTAAGAGGGTTCGACCAAACCTAGGTTCTACCGAACCCCTAATTGGTTCGGTTGAACCAATAGGTTCGTACGAACCCCTAAAATCAAGTTTTTTTTCCATGCATTCATTTTTTGTGAGTTTTCCTTCCTCACTTCAATTGTAAACCACTATTGTGGCTTCACCCCCCAGCGACTTCGATGAGTCTCGCCGATGTTGAAGAATCTTCGGGGTAACTTAGAGCTATCGGAGAAACCTCTTAGCGATGACGAATGTCTTGCCAATAGCTGATGGCTATCGGGGTAGCTCTTGGCGACAGTTGGTCATCAGAGTAACATATGGAGATCGGTATGAACTCTTGGCAATAGGTGTGAGTCTTGTCGACTTCTCCTTGGTGCTCGGTAGGTATGGGGACTTCAGTATAACCTTTGATGTCTTGCTATGACCTCCTGGCAAAAGCGATAGGTCAGGGTGACTACATGATGACTCGGTGTATCTCTTGGAGCTCGATATAACATCTTGGCGACTACAGAGGCTTTTGGCTACGTCAATATGAAGTATATGTGGCATCGGTGAGACACTGTTAGTGTCTCACCGAGATGCCAGTGCATTACGAATTCTATTGATCGTCTGACTGTCATACGTGGAATCTCGTGGACAAATAGAGGAACCCGAAAGTGAACAGTTAGCAGTTGGTTCATTGCGACAATTTTGTGAGAAAGCTCAACAGTCAGGGAACACCATGGATATAGTTGGAAGTTGCAAACGCTTGGGGGTTGGATAGTAGTTCGATCAACAATGAAGTGTGAAGAATTAAAACTGTATCAGTAAAGGATTTAAAATCTGTAAAGGCTATAACTTGGATGTTTCTATTCGAAGAATGTTCATGATTAATGCTGTTGTATAATGACACTAGAAAGATATGTTTGGAATTGAATGTAATTTTGAATACTGTAATACAAAGTGATTTCTCTTGGTGTGGTGGGTTTTTCTCCCGTAAGGGTTTTCCCACGTATATCTGGTGTTCATGTGTGTTTGTCTAATACTTTGTTTCTGTAATTTATTTCATAGTGCATCTCAACTTGACTGTAATTGAAAAATTAAAAGTACTTCTGCATTCTTTCCTGAGGTATTGATGTTAGGAGAATTGTTTTCCGCATCTAATTTTCCTTACATTAGGAACATGTAATGGTTAGAAACACCTTTGGATAATATGCTAAATTCTAAGGATCATGTTCTCCTAAATTAGACCCTTAATAAATTGATTCAATGATGATAAACCAAGGTTGATATCAATAAGAAACATTCAATATGCTCCTAGGATGGTGAGACAATGTTGATATAATTCCTTTTATCCACTAGTAAATTGAATTCTATATGTGCGCAATAAATTCTTCTATCAACCCTTGACAATTCTTTAAAATTAGGGAAATTCTTTAAATAGATTTCCATAGCATGCAATTTTAAATACATTGACCTTTTCTTTCCCTATAACATCTAGCAAGGAAGGAAAAATTTGGTCCAAATTAAAAAATTCAAATATTAATTTTTTGGGGTTCAAATATGTGAATGCATAAAAGATCTACATCAATTCCTTACTTGCATATTTAAACCAAGGTGATGTACAACTAGATGTGGAGATTGGATGTGGATATAGACCATAGGTATGAGTGGTGATGTGAACAAGCTAGGATGATTTTTTTTTCCAACTTCCACTCAAAATATACCATTTATACGCTAGATGATGCATAAAATGAAACCTAGTCATCATGGTCCAAAATTTAAGGGAGAGGCATGGGTATATGCAATTTTTACAATTAAATTTTACCTCCACTTTTACTTCGATGTGAACTACTATGTGAATGAACATCACTGTAGAATAAAATATCCAATAAGGAATTAAATATTTTTTAGACATCCAAATGGTATAGATCTAGTTAAAGTATGCATATCATGCATGTTGATTGTGTACTCTTATACCCATAATTTCTCCATCAAGAACCTACAAGTAAAGAAGAAAAAGTTACAATGAATATCATCTTTCAAGCATCTAAAAATGAGCATAATCATAACTTGTTAAAAATATCTGTAAAATTTAAAGGAGTAGGGAAAGAGATTCCACATGTTATGAAAAGTGTTAAAATCTTCAATTATGTAGATTTAAATGTAAAAAAAATTGACCAAAAAGATAAGGGATATGAACAATAGGACAAAATTAAAGGACTTTGATTGAATGGATAAGGTGCCAAAAGACTCTAATCACACATAATAGGATTTGACTCTATAGATAACATGATAATGCCTTTGACTATATAAAAGTATGCTCCATCTAGATATGGTGATAAAGCTCTCTTTAGTAACACAAAATGATCATAACAATGACAAATACACCATTCTATTAGATTCTATTGCAACACTTTCAGTTTGTTTATCTTTAGTTGTGACCAATCTTATTGATGATACCTCTAGGAACACCCTCTTGGGTTTAGTTGAGCCTGAAGTGAAGGAGAGATTAGATCTGCTCTTGTGAATCGGCTTTAAATCACTCACATTCTATTGATGATTTGATCAATTTCCCTTTTGGATAATATTTTCTTGACCTTGAAAAGGATTGATTCCTCTACAAGTTTCAGCAGCAATTTTGAGACCCAACATAATAAATGACTAATAATGGCAAATGTAAAGGAATACATGAAAATAAGGTTGAATGTGTAGAAACTTAGAGAGATAGAGATAGATAAAGAACGAGGGAATGAAATCAACTTTAAATCGAAATTAGCATGGATATGTAAATCTCACTACAATAATACATTTAGTCAAAAAAACTATTTTTATAATATCTAATAATTCTTATTATTTTCTTTGAGAAATTTATGTTTTATTTGTTCCATTTTTTTTTTAATAACTGAATTAAAACAAATAAAGATTATAAATAATAGCAACATAAACACAAACACAAACAAAAACAAGCCAACATAGTTAAATAGCCATAAACAAATAGAACTGTTGAAAAGAAAAACAAATTAACAGTGTTCAGCAGTAATAACAGTGAAGAACATCACTATTATAAACAAAACAGTAAAAGGCAGCAGCTTTCTAATGAAAACAGTAATAAGCAGCAGCCTTCTTATGAAAACGATGTTTTTCGTGCTGGATTCATTAAAAGCCACACGATCCATGGCAGTATGTGGAATTGATTTAAATATTATACAGCGTAAAGTTATGATATACCTAAAACGTGTAAGGTTTGGAAAAGGCACGTTCTATCAAATCATTTTCATATCTAAAACGCGGACAAAATCTTTTGTTCATGGTGGAAAGTCAGAGTTATTAACTGTACATATGGCAGTCTTTTTCATTAGCAATAATTGGTACTTCTGGCTGCCTATAAATTTCTCTGGTTTCTCCATATCCAAACACAATTGCTTTGCTTTCTGCGTGGTATTCAAAAGGAAAGATTGCAGATTTACAGCATTTATTATGGGCAATAAGAGATTTGGAGTTCTGTTAGCGGCACCAGACAGAGATTATGTGAAGAAAATGTATGGAGGGTACTTCGGTCTGTTTGTTAATATGCTGGGCGAGGAGGGCGAGAGGTGGGATATGTTCAGGGCCTTCGACCGGCAGCTGCCAAAGATGGAAGATCTTCACACTTGTATGATGGATTCGTTGTGACCGGAAGCAAAAGTGACGCCCATGGCAATGCTCTTTGGATTCTCGAACTCTGTCAATTATTGAGATGTCTTTATCAAATGCGCGTCAAAGTGTTGGGGATATGCTTTGGCCACCAGGTTAGTAACCCACCTTAATAGATTGCATTTTCCATTAATGGACAACAGGTAGGGTCAAGACTGTAATAAAAAATGGTGGGCTGATGAGGTATAATATTTTTACAGTTTATATTAGTGATGGAATGTTTCTGAATATTAACTGTGTCTAAGTTTTAAGGATATTCTTAGGCCATCTGATTAGTAACCCACCGAACTATATTTCATTAATGGATATGAGATAAGGTCAGCGTTTAAATCAAATATAATCTTTTCATAATTTATATTAATGATCAATAGTGTTTTTGAAACTTCAATGTGTCAAAGTGTTAGTGATATGTTTCAGCCACTGTGTCAAAGTATTAATAATATGTTTTTTTTGGTCTCATGAAGCTGCATATATTGCTTTTGTTAGGATCCAAATTAATAATTACACTTATATCTTATTATGTGTCTAATTTCAAAGAAATTTGTTTCCTTTTTTCAGATATTATGTAGGGCTTTGGGAGGTAAAGTGAGTAGATCCAATGTTGGATGGGATATTGGCACAACCAAAATAAACTTCAATTCTTCCATTTGTACAAAAGAATATCTTCGTGGAATGAAAATTACAACCACTCTTTATCTAAACGAATTCCATCAAGATAATGTGAGAGGCTTGCTTTTTCAATTCAATGCATATTAGTGTTTTATAGAAAATAATTGTACTCATAACAAGAATTGTATGGTTCAGGTGACAAATATTCCTTGCGGTGCAAGTGTAATTGCTTTTTCAAGTAAAACTGAGATTGAAATGTTTTCAATGGATGATCACATACTTGGAATTCAAGGTCACCCGGAGTATAGTAGTAATATTTTATTTAATCTTATGGACAACCTATGCAATGAGGGCATCTTAACAGTAAGTTACTATTATGTGTTTGGATCTTTAAGTTTTGTTTATTGTTAGGTATAATTGTTCTTGAAATTAATGTAATATTATTTTATTCTCAGGAGGAGATGGTTAAAAAGGCAAAAAAGTTAGTAGAACAATACAACAATGTATATGAAAGAGAAATTTGGCAACAAATTTGCCAAAGATTTCTTAAATGTAAAGTTATATGATTTTTTTTTATTAATGAATATTTTTCTTATTCAAAAATAAAATTTAACAATTTAAAAATATGTTAAAAGGTGTCACCATGCTTTTATATATTTATTGAAGATGTATTGTTATGTCCTCTCTTTACAAGTTCACTTTTATATGCTCTTTTTTCATGATATTTTTTATACACTAAAATTCATTAATATATACTTCCTTAACTAACATTCTTCATTAAATTCATTAGTCTTCAATACGTGTATAGTCAAAGTACTAAAATAAATTAAATCTTGAACATTATCAATGTATTCAATTTAAAAATCTCACAAGTCTTGCATGCCAAACTATAACATTTTTTATAATTTTAAGGGGAAAAAGTCCATACTTTATACTTTACACCTTTGTTTTATGCATTTTTTCATAAATATCATAATCCTAACACGTGTTTGCCCCATTTATTGCATAAATTGACTCCTAATAGTAATCTACTATTACAAACCACTTCATGATTCACCATTGGACTACACTGTTTGGTGGGATATTATTTTCTAAATTTAAATTCACATTTTCATGCCCAAAATTTAAACCTTTCACAAAATATTCATAATGAAATTTGATTGTATTGGACAAATAATTCTAGTTAATGACTGTGGATATGTAATTAAGGAAATATTCTATGACATTTGAATCCATCTAGCAACCAATGAATCATTGATGCAGGAGCATCTAGTGGTGTAAGGGAAATCTTGCATCACTCAAAAATATTGTATTTTCATTTTTTTTGTAGTTTCCTTAGTTTTTTTGGGGCCCATGGTGACTCATGCAGTCTTTGGGATAGTTAGAAGTTTGAAACAACCAAAATAGTCACTTTCTATTTTTAGTAAGTTGGCCTATTTGGGTTCCTATGGACACGAAAATTGACCCCAAGGAGTGAAATTGGAAAATAAGATTTTTGGTTAAATAATTATCTCAAAATCTTGTACCGTTTGGAAGATATTAAATTTTCATCCCAAGGAATTTCTCCAATGAAGTTTAAAAATGAAAATTGAGGCCCTTCAGAGCCCCGAAATGGGGTGCAAAATCTCTAATCTTATAGATTTGGTGAAAGATGGTTGTAGATCTCTTCACAAGCTTTCCAATGATATATTACAATTGAAAATTTGATGGTTGGATCAAAAGTTATGACCTCAAGAAGTTATAAATATAAATATAAAATTAAAAAAAAATCTTCTAGAGTGGGAAATAGATAGTGGAATTTCTGGCACCAAAATGGGGTTACACCTTCTAGAAAATTCTAAGGCAGCTTTGATAGTGCAGATCATGGTTTTTGGCTTGCAGATTTTTGTAATGAGAAGGCCCATGTGGTTGTAGTATGTTATTTTCTGAATATTGTAATTTCAATTCATCAAGATAATAGAAAGTAGGTGTTTCTTTTTGCATTTTCTATTTATCTCTCTTGTTTAGTTGTGTGTGTGTGGTTTTCTAAGGGGAGTACCCTCATCAATCACAAAAGGACAAATCCTATTTGAAAAAGTATTCAAAATTTAGATCTCTATACTATAATAGTTCACCAATACACCATCACATCATATTTTTCATTCACATAACTTGTTTGGCATGCTATATCACCTTACTCTTTTTTGTGTGCATGGACAAAACTCAAAAGAAGGTACAAAAGATAAAGGTAAGTGAGGTTTAAGGAATTGCATCAATAAAGGATCAAACTACACCAATTAGACCATGCCATAAATTATAACCTTGTTAAGGATCAAATACAAAATGTGGTTGTATGTCATAAGGATTTTCTTTTGTATGTATGAGATTCACAACTCCATAATTATAGAACCACATTCAAATTTACTAATTTCAGTTCACTTGTCATAATGTTACAACTTGTGAACAATAAGGTCATTTTCCACCAAGCCCAACCAAAAAAACTCATTATCTACAACTAATTCATTATTGATTAGTATTGTGAAGGATAAATCAGATTCACATAAACAATCCATGCTAATTAATATAAATAATTAACCTATATAATTTAGTAGGGACTAATATCAAATAACTATAATAAATGTAGATATTAATAAAGTTAAATGAAAGGGTAAGTAGCTTTAATTTTGATGAGGATATCGTTGAATAGATATAGAAGCCCATTCACTATAATGCACTAGAAGTTTAGAACCAATCAAATGACTATCACTAATATAGAATTATGACAATGGAACTCTTTGGTTCACTTTCATGAATGTGGAGGTGTCAAGTTGTGAGTGCATATATGACTTGTATGTAGAACTAAAATTATGAATGGAGGATATCATATGAATTCATTCTACTTCATACAAATTATTCTCTTATGCACACGTACTCTAAATATATTAAAAATACCTTTGGTGAATATGCTAAATTGTAAGGATCAAGTTCTCCTAATTTAGGCTCTCAGTGGATTAATTCAAAAATGATAAACCAAAGTAAATAATAATAATAATAAATGATTAAATATGCTCCCAAGATGGTGATACAATGCTGGTGTAATTCCTTTTGTCCACTTATAATTAAATTTTATATATGCTCACTAAATTCTTTTATCAATTTCCTTGAAGATTATTTTTAATCGGGCCTAGTCTTTAAATATCCATAACATGCATTTTGAAATATATTGACTTTTAAGTGGCTGATAAAATCTAGTGCCAAGGGAGGAAAAAATTGGCCCAAATCAAGAAATTCAAATATAAAGGTTTGGGGTTCAAATCGATAAATACATAAATGATCTAGATTAATTCCTTACCTATGGATTTGAACTAAGGTGATGTACAACTAGATGTAGATCTAGACCTTGGGGAGGAGTGGTGATGGGGACAAGCTTGGATAGATTTATGTTTAGACACTCAAATGATATAGATCTACTTAAAGTATGCATTAATGCATGTTGAGTGTGTACTCTTGTACCCATGAGTGCTCCATCAAAAAATTGTTAGTAGAGAAGAAAATATTGTAATGAGTATCATGTTTCAATGATTTAAAAATGAGCATATCATAGCATTCTAAAACTAACTATAAAAAGTAAGAGGAGGGAAAGAGATTCCACATGAGACTTCTTTCCTTTGTGGAGTTTCAATGGGCTTTTGGACTTGCATTATAATATTTTGTCCTAACCTTCAATCCCATAGGAAAATCATGTGTCTCCCCTATCAACCTCTCATCCCATATTAAATTCTTGCATTTCCTCTTGTTTACCTCCACCACTTCCCAAATTATTTTAAAATATGAATAATTACAAGATTTAACGTATGCAACTATTGCAAGAAGATTTTCTTGCTTGAACACAAATTTTCATCCCAAGGGTGCAATTATTTTTGTAGTTTTAATAATGAATGATGAAGAAGTCTAGTTCACCATGAATTTGGTGGTTGGGTTCTAAAAGCTGACAATGTTCACACAAGATCCACACTATGCATTTAGAAAATTTAATAGGATTTCACTTGCTTTGTATGCCACATTTATGAAATTGTGTTCTAATATGACAAAAGATTCCACAAGTTAATTCCTTCTTTTATTGAAAGTTTCAATGGACTTTTGGAATTTCATTGTAATGTCTTGTCCTAACCTTCAATCCAATAGGAAAACCCTATATCTTTTTTCTTTTATATATTTTTTGATCAATGAGGTTTTTTTCTTATTGATAAATAAAATTGCATAATTTTAGAATATGATTAAAAGGTGTTACCATGCGTTTACATATTTATTGAACATTCGTTGTTATATCCTTTTTTTATAAGTTAAATTTATTGTGTTCTTTTTGAATATCTAGTTTGAGTGTAATCTCTTTAAATTTTCCATTATATTTTTTATACACTCAAATTCATTAATATATACTTCCTTAATTAAAATTATTAAAAAATATCACAAGTCTTGTTTTCTAACTGTAACTTTTTTAAGGGATAAAGTGCATACTTTAGACTTTACACCTTTGTTTTATGCCATTTTTCACAAATATCATAAATACACAATCTTGGCATGTGTTTGCCCCATTTAATGCATAAATTGACTCTAAGTAATCTATCATTACAAACCACCTCATGATTCAACGTTGGACTACATTGTTTGCTGGAACATTATCTGCCAAATTTAGATTTACCTTTTCTTTCTAAAAGTAAAACTACTCAATATCACATTGGATTGCTATCCAAATAATTCAAATTAATGACTATGGACATGTAGTTAAGGATTTCTATCCTATGACATTTGAATTCATATAACAACTAATGAATCACAAAATTCTTAGGAAAATGTGTGTTTTCCACCTCGTGTAATGTTATAATATATAATATTTTATTATTGTGGTGCATCTAGGGGCTCTAGGGATGTGTGCATCACATGGATTAGCATTCTTGGGGCCACTTTATATAAGTATGTAACATTGTGATTAATATTTAACGTGTCTAGTTGCACATTGGGATAATATTTAATATTGGGAAACTTAGTACCAAAAAGTAAATGTGGATCTCAATGGTTTTATAAGCTCATGGTATTAGTCACATGTTTTTATGTAATACCACTTGGTGGTTTTGTGTGAGATTGTTTCTATAAAAACAAACACATGGGTAGTTTTCCAATGTTGGCTTGTTGGCTGGTTGATTATTTTGGCTAAGGGATCAAGACAACATCTCTTGTTAGCATTTATGAGATTTGAAGCATGGCATGAAATGTGCAGTTACATGCTTGTTCACATGGAGTGCTTGTAGAGGGCTTGACATTTCAAAGGTTTTCATGGAGAAATCTGAATATGTATTATAATTTTTATTGATAAATAATATATGAGTGATGGATGCTTTTGGAGGCCAGGTTTCTCACTCTTGAGGATTTAACTAGGTTATATATTGTGTCATCTTTGATGGTTTATTGTCTATTCTTTTGCATATGGATTTTGAATACTTGTTTGCACAAATTTCTCTATTTGGGTTATGTGGAAATTATCTTGGGTGGATGCATATTTTCTTTCAAAAATGATAAAATCTAATTTGAAAAAAGTATTCAAAAATTAGATCTCTATACTACACTAGTTCACCAATCTACCATCACATTTTATTTTACATTTTAACATACCTCATTTGACACATTTAAAACACCTTATTCTTTTTTGTGTGCTTGAATTTCATCAATAATAGCCAAGTAATTATCTTCAAGTCTTACCATACTTCTAAGCATGAAGAGAACTCAAAAGAAGGTAGAAGAGATAGAATTAAGTGATGTCTAAGTCCTTGTGTCAACAAAGAACCAAACGACACCAATTAGACCATATCATAATTATAACCCTGTCAAGGATCAAATCACATAATATGGCCTATTTTTTCATAATAATTTTATTTTGTACGTGTGATTCACAACTCCATAATCATTGATGGGTATGTGCACCAATCCGTGACACAAAAAAGGTGCCACTTTTAAATTTTTTATGAAATTGCCCTTTTGGTGAGCACAAAAATTGTAAAAGTGAATATAAAAAAAACCCGACCCAAACCCTTTCATTCTATATTTTTCACATTTTGGACTATTCATTTTTGCTTTGCTCAACCTGCACGCTCACTAAATACAACCCATTTTTGTACTTGAAGCTTGTGAATCTTCACAAGGATGCCACCAAGACATCACATAGGTGAAAGAGGTATGTATTTCTGGTTTTTTAGTTTCAAATTTGAATTACATTATAAATTGCATTATGTTTTTTAATTTAACTTTCTTTTAATTTCCAAGAAATGAATCTCCACCTCCAAATATTGAAAATTATCAATCACCTCCTCATGAAGACCCTCATGAACAAGAACAACATCAAATTCCTCCCTCAATTCGTAGACATCTTGTAGGAACACAATAAAATATTCTAAATTAAATAGAAAACAACAAAAGAGAACTTGAAGAATTGATTATAAGGTTAAATGATACTGCTGCAACACACCCTCATAGGAGAGGCCTTGCTGAATCCCTACAGTCTATTGTATCTCATGTAGGATTAATGAGTGCACAACTTAATTTTTGGTCGAATAAGAGGGAGGAATTAAAACAATTTTATGCAAGTTAACTTTCATATGTGCAAGTGAAGAAAGAGAAACTTAGCAAAGCCAACTTGTGTGCCC
>VDFB02047423.1:0-12868 GCA_007258455.2 Sequoia sempervirens
GAAAAGCCAGATTTTATCAAATTCTTTGAAGAACGATGCATCAATTTTGCTTGGTCATACTCTGACATGCAATGATTAGACATAGATCTCATTATGCATCACTTATCCTTACCAGCTGGCACTAAACCAGTAAAACAAAAACTGAGAAAAATGCATCCACATGTTGCATTATTGGTAAAAAATGATTTGAAGAAACTACTAGATGCTGGATTTATCAGATCTATTGATTATGCTAAATGGATATCCAACATTGTACCTATTTCAAAGCCAGATCACACCATTAGAATATGTACTGATTTTCGGGATTTAAATAGAGCATGTCCAAAGGATGATTTTCCTTTGCCAAACATAGACATGATTGTAGATCTAACAGCTAGCCATCAAATGCTATCACTCATGGATGGATTTTCAAGATACAATCAAATCAAAATAGCTCCTGAAGACCAAGAAAAGACAACATTTACATGTCCATGGGGCACCTTTTGCTGGAACGTCATGCCTTTTGGGTTAAAGAATGCAAGAGCTACATACCAGCGAGCTATGAGAACAATCTTCCATGACATGATGCACACCTTCATGGAGGACTATGTGGACGATATCTTAGCCAAGTCTCACACCAGGGAAGGACATCTAGAGATACTGGCCAAAATATTTGATAGGTTGGAGAAATTCAAAGTCAGATTAAATCCTAAGAAATGTTCCTTTGGAGTAACATCAGCAAAACTCCTTGGATACATAGTTTCTACAAAAGGAATTGAAGTAGATCCAGCAAAAGTTAAAGCCATTATGGAAATGCCACCTCCTAAGAATATCAGTACATTAAGATCTCTACAAGGCTGACTACATTCCATCAGAAGATTCATCTCTCAACTAGCAGATTGGTGTCATCCATTCAACCATCTTTTGCATAAAAATGTGTCTTTTAAATGGGATGAATAGTGTGAGAGTACTTTCAATCAAATCAAGCATTATTTGATGACACCACCTATCTTGGTGCCACCCAGTGAAGACAAAGCCATTGTTTGCTATATGTAAAACAACATATATCTCTTTAGGAGCCTTGCTAGCACAAGAGGATAAAGAAAGGAAAGGAACAAACAATACTTGCTATATCAGTAGGACCTCAATGGACATGAAGTAAACTACACCTTCATTGAAAAATCATGTAGTAGTATTAGTATTTTACCCAACACAAAATTGTGACACTATATGCTCACTCACACTGTCAAACTCGTTGCAAAAATTGATCCCCTCAAGTATTTACTGAGCAAAGCAGCTTTAACAGGAAGGTTGACAAAGTGGGTGATGCTCCTCAGTGAGTTTGACATTCAGTATGCTGAAAGGTGAGATATCAAAGGACAAGTCATCGCCGACCAATTAGCAGAAGCTCCATTGTCAAACTGTCATCCTATGACCATGGAATTTCCTAATGCGGATATCCTCAACGTTACAACACAACCATGGCAACTCTACTTTGATGGATCCTACACACAACATGGATCAGGGGCAGGAATTTTATTTGTCACACCTCTTGGGCACACAATTCCACGATCTTATAGGCTTACCTTTCGTTGCACTAACAATGTGGCAGAATATGAAGCTTTGATCCTTAGAATTAAAGTGGCTATTGACTAGAAAATCACAAAACTGCAGGTGTATGGAGACTCTCAGTTAATCATCTATCAGGTCAACAATGATTACCAAACTAAGGATGACACACTGATTTTATACAAGAGACTGGTAGATGATCTAAGGAAATACTTCATAGATATCAAATTTGAGCAAATACCGAGATCAGAGAATAAAGCAGCAGATGCCATGGCCACAATAACATCTCTTCTACAAATGCCTAAAATGCAAGATCGTTATCAATTTATTGTGGAACAAGTGTCAAATCCTGCATACGCAAATCCAAAATCCCAAACCATAAGCCTTTTGGATAGTGCCCAATCTTCCATTTATGGAGACATTTATACTTATCTAAAAGATAATATCTTACCGCCAGATCTTTCTCGCAACCAAAAGCGCAACTTCATACGCCAATCCGCCAAACATACCATTGTTGCTGACACCCTTTACTGTCGGGGCCTAGATGGTACTCTTCTATGTTGTTTAGAACATAACGAATCTGCTTCTGCTTTATATGAGGTCCATGAAGGAATTTGTGGCACACATTCAAGTGGATTATCTTTAGCCAAGAAACTCCTTCGTTTGGGGTATTACTGGCCACACATGGAGCAAGAATCTTATAAGTTTGTCAAGAGATGTCAAAAATGTCAGATTCATGGCAATCTTATACATGCACCAGCACAGGAGCTCCATCCTTTCACAACTACATGGCCTTTCTGTCAGTGGGGATTGGACTTGGTAGGAAAAATTAACCCATCTTCATCTAATGGACATAAATTCATTATCACCGCAACAAAATATTTTACAAAATGGGTGGAGGCAGTTCCCTTAACCACAATCACTGGAAAGAAAATATCATCTTTCATACTTAATTATCTCATTTGTAGATATGGGATACCCCAGTCAATCATCATAGATAATGGCAGGCCTTTCAAGAACCAAGACGTCCAAGAGCTGTGTGAAAAGTTCCACATCCAACATCACTTTTCAACCCCGTATTACCCTCAAGGTAATGGACAGACAAAAGCTTCAAACAAAACAATCCTAAAGATTCTCAAGAAGACTATAAATGAGGTAGGGCATGATTGGCACGTTCAGCTTAACCCTGCTCTTTGGGCTTACAGGACCAGCATCAGAACACCAACAGGAGCTACACCATATGCTCTTGTCTATGGATCAGAAGCAATATTACCTATCGAGGTAGAAATTACATCCCTTCGAGTTTCACTAAAGGGACTCATTTCAGATGAAGATTATAGGATCTCTAGACTTCAAGAATTAGAGCTACTTGATGAATGTCGACAACAAGTTGTTAATCATTTGACAGCCTATCAACAAAGAATGTCTAGGAACTATAATAATAGGGTTAAACCTAGAGTCTTCCAGATCGGAGACTTGGTCCTACGGGAAAACCCTAGAAATCAAGCAGACAGAGAAAAGAAGGGAAAGTTTGAACCTAACTGGATAGGGCCTTATGTCATTATATCAGTCTATGGATCAAGAGCATATCGGCTGTCTACACCAGAAGGAAACATGTTGGAGGAACCCATGAACAACATTCATCTCAGGTGATTCTGAGGGACACTGGTGCAGATTGATGAATTGTCTTGATGAAAACGGCAAGCGAGGTGTCATGATGACGAGAAAAGGAGAAAAAGAAAAAAAAATACAAAAAAAAAAAATAATACAAAAAAAAAAGAAAGGACACAATAAAAAAAAGGGATGAAAACCTGGCAAACAGGCACTACTTGTAATTTTCACCAGCTCTTCTATCTATTAGGTACAATTTTGTTACGATTGTTTCCTTTCATATCATTTCCATCTATCATTTGAGATAATTATTATCACTATCCATATCATAGCAAGGATATCATGTTTTACCCTAGCTTGGGGCAACATCCTGGTGTTAGTTGGTACAATGGACTTTCAGCTTAAATGGAAAGGCAATCAAACATGACAACACCAAGGGACGATACTTGAAAAGTAATCCAAAAACATCAGAAAATCCATCAAAATCCAAAAACATCAGAAAATCCATTAAAATCCAAAAACATTAGAAAATCCATCAAAATCCAAAAACATCAGAAAATCAAAATCCAAAAACATCAAAAAATCAAAATCCAAAAACATCAAAAAATTCATCAAGATCCAAAAACATCAGAAAATCCATGCAAAAACATTCATAAAATTGAAAACACAAAAATAGAGCGTACATCAGTCAGAAAGTGGAGTCTATGTCAGTTGAACTATGTGGTCTCTACGTGTATAACGTAGGCAAGACTAATCTTTGATCAGTCCCCGAGACCCCTAGGATAGGTCTTTAGGTTAGTTCTTTGGTCAAACGTCTGAGAATATCATGCAAACATTAGCACACACATTTCAACATCGATGATCTAATCTGAATAATGATTTGAAAATGCATTAAGTAGAATTTGAATTGTTGTACTTTTTATTTTATCATTTTGCTTATCATTTCTTTGGAGCTACTCGATGATGTATTAAACTAGAGAAGCAAGGAAGGAGAATGACACCTTTTCTTTGTTTTCTATTTGTGAGTTAGTAATTATTATTTTGTGAATTGTCACGGGAAGTGCTCTACCAAGTATCATGGATGACATTCCGATTCACTTAAGAAAATGATTAATTCTTGTCTGTTTACGCAAGAAATGCTCAGGTCATCATTGGCCTATCTTATACCTTGATGCTTGTGTTCACTTGCAATATCAAATATCATGAAAGAAATACTTAGGTCATCATTGGTATATCTCATATCATTGATGCTTGTATTCACTTTCAACATTTTAAAAGCTCAGTGATGACACAAAGCAAAATAAAAAGATTGTTGAAATGACACTTAGGTTTGCATTGATAAAATAGGTTTTTGCATGGTAAACATAGATTGCATTCATAATAATACATCTGCAGAGTATTGATTACATAAGTTACAAAGATTCATTTGCAAAGAATGTTATCTTTTCTTATTACAGATTGAGTATACTTGACAAATACAATTTTCATAATGGCATGCATATAAAATCATTTCTTCATCTCATCATAAATTTCACAATAAAAATCTCATTTTGTGACATCATATACACGTTATGTTACATCATTCATTTACATCTCATCACATTGTCATTATCATGTAGTTGCAAAATCATCATTCATTGCATACATATGGAAGGAATTTTACATCATTTTATCTATCATACATCATTTCATTTACATCTCATTTTATCTATCACATATCACATATTCATACATTACATTTTCATCCATACATCATTCATTTATATCTCATTCTATATTACATTTCATTACATTTATCATTCATTTACATCTCATCATATCTATCATTCATTACATTTATCATTACTTTTACATCTCATCATATATATCATACATTACATTACATCCATACATCATTCATTTACATCTCATTTATCTATCATACATTGCATTTCATTAAGAAAATAAATACATCATCAATGCATCGATCCAATCTAGTATAATAAATCATCATAAAACATAAAAATTAAAATGCATCCATCACATAAATCATGTAGAACACATCATAGATCAATTGAACCGCTACACATCACATATATCTCATCAAATGTCAAGTATACAATGAAGTCTGAAAAGGATGAAAATAACATCATATCAAAAATGGCTGTATATATCTCTCGAAGGGTACACAAATGATCTCAAGTGGTACTCACACCAGAAGGAGTAGGTCTCGCACCAGTATCATGACCACCACCAGATGTCCCAGGATCTCTCGGATCTCTCAGATCTCTCAAGAGAGGCTATGTCATGCCTCTGCTCACTGTCCTCGAATGAGTCCTCTCTGAGCGAGACTGGGCATAACTGACTCTCTACTCTGGGGGGCAGAGCTCATGATAACGCCTCCTGTAAAACTCAATCTCAGCACCTACCCGCATAGCCTCTCGCATGTAATCTACCACAGAGGTCCCATCTGCCACTCTGCAATCTCTTTGTAGTATCCTTTGCTGTCTCTGCTGCCTGTCTAACAGTATCTCACTCTGTATCAGGCTGTGATCATGCAGGGATGGTCAGCTGTGCTCGTACACCTGCTAACTGAGCACTGTGCCGTCGCTGCTGCCTGTCTAGCCTCATCTCTCTCACCAATCAGAGAGTAATCTGTGTATGTCGCGATGCTAGCTGTGCCTGCATCGGGCTGAGATGCTGTGCCACTAATCCCTGCGCACATGTGCTAGCTATCCTGTAATGTCAAAATCTCAACACGCAAACCAGCGACCTCTGATCACTCTGCTAGAGAGGGAGCAACTACCTGCCTCTTATGAGGCACACCAGTCGATGGCTCTGAAGTACCTGCAACGCTCGGTCTCCCCCCATCTTTGCCATCATCATCATTGCTATCATCACTGCTATCCTCACTGCTATCATCACTCTCATCACTGTCACTCTCCTCGCTACCCTCCACGTCCACATCTACATCCTCCTCTCTCCTCCGTCTCTGACCACCCTGACTACCTCCTACAACTGCTGGTGCTGGTGTTGGTGCTGGTGCTGGTGCTAGTACTGGCTCATCTAGAATGGTAATACGAGGAGGAGGGTGCAGAGCCAAATACTGTCCGTACTTGGGAATAACGGGTGCCTCAACAATGTATCGTCGCATATCCCATGCTGATGGCTGTAGAGCATAATAACCCTCAACAAGTGGCCCATAAGGCAAGCATGGACCCTAATCACTGGCATCTACCCGTCGTCGTCCATAGTGTGCTACTCCCTGTGGCATACATTGAACAATCCCATACTATCTGTAGACACGGCGAAATAGGAATCGCTCCAAAATCCTGGGGCTCTTCCCAATCAAATACATCGAATTGGCTAAAAATTCCAACTCGATATCATCCTCATCCCAGTCATCACAATCTAAATAAGGACGCCAGGTCACTATCTCCACATCATCAACGATCCATCTCCAATAATCTAGCTTACCCATCATATGCTAGGTAGGCCTGCCTCTGTAGCGAAACACATAAGGTCTCGTTGCTGGTCTCGATAACACCGGCACGGGATGTGTAACAACAATATGCTCCCATGCCCATACCTGAAGAAGTGTAGCTCCCGCCAATAAACTGCTACCTCCGAGGTACATGATCCAGTGTAAATCATGATATAGCTGAGCAAGCATACACATGCCCCAAGCATATCTCATCCTGTGAGCCACCATACCCTCTAATACTCGACCCCATCCAAGAGATAGACCCTTTGACCTCTTATCAGGACAAAGGAATCCACCAATAAAGCCGGCCAAAACTGAAGGAAGTGGAGCATATGAATCATAGATCTCTACCCATGGGATCCACACTCTCGTAATATGGGGATCCTAAAAAACTCTCCGCATAGACTCTATCCCACCAACCTCCTCTAAATCATGCATGAAAATCTCCCCAACAAAAGGAATGCGAAGAATACGCCATACATCCTCTGGCGTCACAGTCATCTCGCCAGTAGGTAAGTGGAAGGTGTTGTGGTCACTATGCCACCGCTCTACTAAAGCTGTCAGTAGACCCCTATTAAGTCTAATATGGGGCATATCTAGTAATGTCACTAAACTGCAATCAGTAATATGCAGTCTCTCATCTGGTGAAAGTTGTGGTATCATATCAAAAGGCCAGGGGAACTGCTCTCGCACCTGAACAACATCTAAATGCTCCTGTTATCATAAAAACATTTCATAGATCAATACGTTATCAAACAGAATATCAAACATCATGACATCAACAGTTACTAAAAATTGTGCTTTACCTATCAAACGATCAATTTGTCAAGAAGGAACCCTCATCTATCAATCAGGTTCATCCCTTCAAAAATTTTAATTATTCCTCACCTATCATGAGGGTAATTATTATCAATTAATGGATCTCGCTTATCATGAGATCGTTTACCATTTATTTAGTCAGATCAAACTAAAATAGATGGGATCAACAACAAATCGACAAAATAAAAATCAAATTGCACAATTTTTCATCAATCTATTTTTCAAATGCTAAAACTACTGGGGCGCTACAAAATCCTCCTAAAGCGCTGAAGAATCAACCTAACGTGCTAAAACTACTGGGGCACTACAAAATCTGACTGGCGCACTGCAGAATCAACCTATCACGCGAAAACTCTTGCGCGCTACTCTAACCTACCGACGCGCTACAAATTTCTGTTGGCGCGCTAAAACTATGGCGAGCTACAACAGATTACGGACGTGCTAAACCACACTTGTCGGGTGCTAAAATGGTAAAAACACGTGAAAAATGAACTAAAAACTACAAGCACGAATTACAAGGAGGATTTGGGGTACGTACCGGAGGTCCATAATCGGCCAGACGCTGGTGACGTCGCACACGCTCGAGTCGGTGGGTGTGGTAAGGGATCGACATCCTGATGATCTAGAACTCTAAGGGTCTCTATCACAAGTTTATCAAAGTCAAATGCACAAATGACTTTTGAAAATGACCTTTTGAGCATTTATAGGTTATTTTTGTGGGATTTATTTATTTTTCCTTCTGAGGAATTAATTCTCATCTATCACAGGGGCAGTTTTCGACAATTTTGTTGGGAGATAAATTGTTTCTTCATCAAGTCATCATCAAATCATCAAATCATCATAAAAATTCAAAATTTTGAAAAATCATAAAAAAATTCAAAATTCATCAATTTATCTCCCATGGGAGCATGTATCGCTATTATTTCAAAATTCAACATCTGGGGCAAATTAGGGGCATATTTTAAACTTTTCATCAATACTGGCAGCTGAGGCAAAATCATTCTTTGAAGCAATGTGTAAACCCATCACTTCAAAGAGGGGAAAAATGTAGACACCTAAAAATGGTCTGGAAAATCTAATTAATTAAATACGACTTATTTGATTAATTAATCTTAAATTCATCTACTTAGTAAATAAATAGAAATATTTATTTATATTAAGTTCATTATTAATTCTTCTATTTCTCTCTTAATTAAATAAACAAAATTAAAAACTTTCTTTTATTTAATTATTATCATTTTTATCATATTATTTCTCCCTTAATTAAATAAACAAAATTAAAAACTTTGTTTTATTTAATTATTATTATTATTACTTCTTTTATACTTCTATCATAAATTAAATACACAACTTAAATAATTTGTGTTATTTAATTACCTCATCACATTTCTTCTTAATTAAATAAAGATATCTTAAAATCTTTTATTTAATTATCATTTTCCTTTTATTTTAATTTAATAAACAAATCCTATGGTTTGATTTATTAAATTATTTAATCTTCTTTTGCTAAATTTAAATAAATCAAAAATATTTAAATTAATGCAAAAATCATTTAACACTATTCACTCACCAATAAAATTAGATTTTTAAAAACTAATTAATTCTACTGTCATTCACGGGAAGAGCTTTGGGGACAAACCTGCAGGAAGTCCTCTCAATCTTCTTCCTCCAATCTTCCCTCTCATCTTGCCTTGTGTTTTCATGGGGAGGAACAATCCTCCATGATCAGCTCCATCTTCTCATCCCATGCCATTCAATTCTCCAGATTGAGTCCCAGCCTTTTATCCCGTATCCCTATGCAAATGTGCTGCCGTGAAAGCTATAAATACATGTCTTTGGCTACACGAAAAGGATCCCAACTTATGCGATCTTACTCTGCAGGTTTTCCAAGCTTCCAGCATTCATCTAGCATTCAAGCATTCAACATTCATCCAACATCCATTAAGCATTCATCCAGCATTCAGCATTTGCAGTCATGGCAGCCATTATAGTAGTTTTAATTATTTAATCATATAGGAATAGAATTAATTTGAATTCTCATTCTCTAAGTGTCATTTCAATGGTCTAATTAACTTCTAAAATCTGAGAGCAAAGTATATTAGAGAGATCTTTAGAGTTAGAGAGCAATAGGACAGATTTCTGAAGATTTTTAGTTTAAATTAGTTTAAATTTCTTAAATCTTAGATGCAATGTCTTATTTAGAGGTGTAGAAGCATGTTTAGATGGTTTAACTCATTCCTACGCTTACAACTTGCATTATATTTGAAAAAACCAAATGAATTACCTTTGCTAGGGAAGTCAGACGGGCCCTTTGATGTGGTAGGGTTATTATCAACACCTTGACTCGGAGGCACCATGTGGTTAGGTCGTGCTGATGTAGTGAACGAACCCTTATTCTAGTTTCTTAGGAAGTGTCCTCCCTTTGTCTGAAAGGCTGGGGCATCATACACATCTTCCTCTGGTTCATTCTCACTCTGCATTGGGAATGAAGGTTCTTCTTCAATGAGGTCATAAGCCATTGTTGTAGCCACTGAACCACCTCCTTTATTTGAATTCCCTTGGAAGGTTTGGGCATCTGCCTGTGCCATCTTCACAACCCTCTCCATTTCAAGACAGTTCACCTCAGAATGAGTTGCAATATCATGTAGCCTGCACCAGTTAGTCATAAAATTGAGGTCAGCCACATTTACAGTATGTGGCCTATCCTCATTAGCTTGGTAATTATGAGAAACACCACTGTTATTTGGCCCTATGTTCCATTGTCTGTTGTTATTAGGCCTCTGGTTATATCCTTTATTCTGATTTTGATAGCCTTGGTTAGGGAATTTTTGGCCTTGATAGTTCCTCTAGCTATTATTGTTGTTGTTATGATAATTACCCTAATTATTATTATTCTGATTAGGGTAATTACCTTGATTCTGAGAGGGGTTCAGTTTAAGCTGAGCCATGTCATTTGTGACTTGAAAAAGAGTTTTCTTTAGGGTCTCCACCTCGTTTGTGAGTTGAATTGTCCTTTAACTCTCAGCATTCTTAGCAACAGGTGGCTGACCGATAGGATTTGGTATTCCAGCTTGATTATGATGACCATGTGGACTGTGATGAGCCTATGATTGTTGAGAAAAATCAGGAGCTAAATTGGCAAAGAATGGAACAGAAGATTGAGTGTACAACTCAGACATAGGTACATAATGGGAAGGAGACATCCCTAGGACAGTATTGAATAAAGGGTTGGATTAAGCATCTGATACCCCATAGAAGGAAAACCTCCTCCCAAGTTCCCTTGTTGCGAGCTAGTTTGTTGTTGCCGCTTGATGGCTAGATGATAAAATTTAGATAGAGAATCAAATATGTTGGCTGATAAGTCCTTTGTAGGAACAAGCCAAGCAAAGGGTCTATAACTCTAAAATATGCCTGAGTGGAACTATTCTCAACAACTAGATAGGGATCCTACGATCTCCTATACATTATTTGAAACCTTGTATTAAATAGGGGCAATGATTCACATGGCTCCTTCTTAATGGTAGCAAACTGATGGAACAAATGGTTGGATCCACATAAACTCTAAACTGATTAATGAAAACATTCTCTAGATCTTTCTAGCTCAGAATAGAACCTTGTGGAAGATTTAGGTACCAGTTGTACGCCATATCCCCTAAGGAATGAGGGAATAACCTACAAACCACATCATGATGAGCTATCTAGGCTCTAGTACAAGTGTCCTTAAAAGCTTGTATGTGCTCTTTAGCACTCCTTGATTCACCATTAATATATTTGGGATAGAATCTCTCAAGATTATTAGGCATATCATGAAAGCCTCCAAGAATAGTCCCTAATGGAGAGGGATTGTTCACAAAAAAATCCATTTGTGGCGGTGGTGGAGGTTGAGCCAGCTATTGGATGGGCTAAACCAATTGTAATGGCAATTGAGGTGGATTTGGCAGTGGCTTCATAGGTATCCACTGGGGTATTGGTGAAAATCCTGGTGGAGTGAGTGGAGCTGACAAGGGTGGTAGAATGGTTGCCCCAGTCCTGTTAATCTTGTGTTTCATTGGGGTCTTGAGTTCCATCAAAGGTGGTGGGTTTTTAGTTGATCGAAGAACTCTATGGGACCACTCTGGTGAGAAAAACACAATATTATCTAGTTTTCTCTTCTACCCTCCTTCTAGAGCCAGATCTATTGATGTGTCAAATTTACCCACAACATGTAGGTAAGATAAAAGTGAAAGTATCTCACCTCTCCTGAAAAATACAATCAGTGATCAAACTAATCACCTCCCAAGGTCTTTGATATTGGTTCACAACATTGTTGTTTCACAAAGTGGTCAATATGGCTGTAATGTTCAAGGGGCCTGCTGATTTTGAGCTTCTAAATTGTTACAAGATCAAACATCTATATAAACCTACATTAACCATGGGTTTTAAAGAAATAGAAAAAAAAGATAGATTAAGTCTTTTAAACTGAAATGAATGTTGATTCATTCAACTAATCAGACTTGTTTCCTTCCAAGGAATTCCTAAACTAGAACTACAGAATAAAATTAACTTGTGATTGATACAAAGTCTCATTCATTCATAGTGCAAACTTTAACCATAGATTGCAAATCATCATTCAAACAAAACATAAAATAACATTTCATTCCTTGAAAGCTTTTCAAATCAAAATGATTAACCAAAAATGAATACCATTCTAGAGCATAATATAAAGAAGGTTTAAATTTGGCTGCTCCTACTATTAATGAAATAGATAAGCAACATATACAAATCTGGCAAGATCACTAGTGTAAAGAAAACCATGTCTTCAAATTATCTATATTTATGCTAAGAAAATATGGAAAATTCATCAACTCTTCCTCCTACTGAACTTCTTAAAAAAAGATAAATAGCAAGAATCATGCCAAATAGATTAACACAATGAATTCACCAAGAACACAATGTCTTTAGTTGTATTGAATCACCAAAGATAACAACAATTCGAGTCTTTTGTATTACAATGACTGCTCAGAAAGAAAATAACTTCTAACTCCTACTCTACTGCTCTACTGCTAAATTCGTTCTAACATTCAATCTCTGACTTTCTAACAACCTTCTAACCTTAACAAAATATTTGATATCTCCAGTCGTTCAAAAAAAAATCCCTCTTTAGAGGAGGCAAAAATGCCATATATACAAAATGTGTCAAAAATGTGTCGGCCCAGTTTTAGGGTTTACAAAATAAGTCGGTTACAGAACATGTCAGCCCTAGAATAGTTTGAAACAAAGTCCAACATGCATTAAATGCAAGTGCACCGACTAGAGGCAAGAAATAGACCAAAACGCGTGAAGAAGAGGAAAAGAAAAATGATGTGGAAGCACGACCTTCGACGTAGCTTTGCATTAACTACATCCTCCACATCGCCCATACCCTACCTCATTATGGCCTTCGTCATT
>VDFB02047424.1:0-89558 GCA_007258455.2 Sequoia sempervirens
ATATATATATATAAAATATCAAAGATGTGAAGATGATGATGGATGTGTGCAAATATGTATGAGTGCATGAGAAGAGCATGAAAAGATCCTCTATAGACCTAATGTGTAGAATTGATGACTATTAGTGGTTAAAGCCATAAAACCAGTCATATTTCAATTATTCTTTCTTTTAACTAGGGAGTAGTAGCTTCCTTGGATTCCAACCCCTAAAACAAAGTTAGGGAGTATTTGTTTCCTTAGGTTGTAGCCCAAAATCAAATTGTAAACAGTTATTTACTTGTGAGGCTAGATTAGGACAGTAACTCCTAGCAACATTTCTCACCATGGTTTTTCCCTTGTGGGGTTTTCCACATAAATCTAGTGTCATCTATGTTCTTGTGTGGATGTTTATCTTCTTCCATGTTTTTATTAAGTAGGTGAATACTTAAATGGTTTAACTCGGCATCAACAATAGTTAATTGGGATTGAATCTTAAAGCATACCAATTTTCCCCCCTCTTAGTATTCTAGTGTGTTCAACAACATATAATAGTAGGCCAACCAAGTATATATATTATAATTATCAATTTAGTGCCATGAGGAGTAGAATGAAAAATATCACTCTTTGCATCCTTGTACTATATAAAATTGAAGCACTCATCACCACCATAGGAAAATAGTTTCAAGACCTATGACAAAAATGAGATATCTATTAGAATCTAGAATTTCATCATCAAACATATAGGTGGAAATGGGGCATTCCTTAGAACTATATTTTAAGAGAATATTCATGCAAAAATTTGGCACCTTTTTTGTCATAGGGATCTTAAGAGACTATTCTAGTCCAATGTAAAATTTTCAAAAGGATCAAGATTATTGGGCATTGGAAATACACCTTTGATAGTAGTAACCCACTCACCTAGAGATGTTGGTAATGTTAGTTTATAGCCATGAGGTAAAAAATAAAAAAATATCACTCATAGAGCCCATATATTAAATAAAATTAAAGCATTTTGTAAAATTTGATTCATCATCAGGGGAGAGGACCCTATAGTTGAGCACCCTAACTTTACGCTTCTCAAAATCCTACATGAAATTTCAAATCACTCCCAATTTTTTACAGTAGCTTACTTGGTAAGTCCCGTACTTATAACTAAGGTTTCAAGGCCACATCATCAAATATGATGCCACACCAACATGCTTTTTGTCAAGGTGTCCAAAAAGGCCCAAAAAAAGTGAGACCAGGGTATGTGCAAGATCATCATGGAAAAAACAGGCCCTTAAGTGGCGAACAATTCAGAAAAATCAGAGTTAGACAACTTTACGTAAAAATTTAAATAAGTTATCTATATTATTTCAATAATATGTAGAAATAGAATTTGTAGCAAGTTAAATGTAGTTTCTAAACTACTAGGTTTATTAAAAAAACAAATCTATTTGGTGAAAATTTGAAATTTCAATGTAGTAGTACTTAAATTTTAGGGAAAAAATAAGTAGATGTTTTTACTGACCACCCTAACCACAATAAAATGATCAATAATATTTTAGATATAAGTAGAGGACTCATGTCCTGATATGATGTGATGTATATTTTTTTGTAATTTTTTTCCAAGTAAATAATTAATTATGATTTTTTTATTACAACTTTTAAAAAATATAAAAACTCGTATGTCTGACGACCTTAACTTGGTCAAAACTTCATGAAATTCATTTTTTTTTTAATCCTATAGTATGTGAAGCATATAATGCGACTCATGTTTCAAATTCAAAAAATGTGATACCATTTGAAAGCTATAGATGTTTTTCAATCAACCTATCAATTAGGACTTTAGTCATAATTCAAATAGAAAATTAATAATAATAATTTATTAAATTTGAAAAGTAAAGCATAATTTATATTGGTGGAAAACTGAGAATCTCGTTTAAAAAACCTTTTCGTTTCATCAATTTTGGGTAAACAAAAAGTTGTCAGCCACATACCCTACACATACCCATCATATCACCACTTTTTGGCCCATCATGATCCTGCACATACCCACCGATACTTGTGCACTAAATAATTTTTTATTGGTGCACTGATGTGGCATCACATGATTTGTTTCCTTTTAGATGTAAGGAATACATTTTATTCAATTATGGGTAGTCATAATCAACGAGCTAACAACTTTAAAGTCACAACTATTGGTCCAATATTGTAAAAAATATTGGGCATTAAGTCTTGACAAATGTTATAACAACTATTGGAACATGCTCGGGTACTAGGTCCTCTCCCCTAATGTAGGAATATGAATGAGTTAAAAAATTTAGATAGGTATTTGTATTTGGACCCATCATCAACTCATTGGTTTAAATGAAAATTCTTAGGTGTCATGATTTGAGAGAATTTTCTTGCAAAAGGTTGGCACCTTTTTGGCCTCATTGCTCTTAATAGATCATGCTAGTGAAATGTAGCTTAGAAAAATTAAGATTCTTGGGCACTAAAAATACACCTTGAGTAGTGATAACCACCACCCAAATGTGATGAAATTATTAGTTCAGTACCACAATTCACAACATGCAAAATGTCACTCCTTGAACACTTTCAATATATAAAAAAGGTATTTTTTAACAAAATATTGAGATAGGAATTTGTAGGGACACACCATCCACCTATGGGTTCAAATGAGACATTCCTAGGAATTGCAATTTGAGATAACAACAATGGAAACATTTGGCATATTTTTTGGTCTTAAATATCTTAAGAGAGTGCAATAATTTAATATAGTTTGGAAGGATTAATAAGATTTGTCACTAAAAATACACCTATAGTAACAATTAAACCCACAAAAATGTGTTGGAATTGTCATTTTGGTGCAAAATATCACTCCTAACACTTTTTCACTAAATAAATTGAAACATTTTGTAACATTGTATTTCTCACCACCATAGGAAAATGAATTTGTGTTGATCAAAATTAAGATTTTTTTTTTGTATTAGGACCAATCAATGATATGTAGGTTCAAATGAGATAGTCCTTGGTGCCATAATTTGATAGATTCATGTGAAAGTTTAACACTTTTTTAAATTCTTAGGGTGGGTTCTTAATAGACTCTATTAGTCCATATAGCTTTTAAGTCAAGAGGCTTGGCCATAAAGAAAAAATTAAGTAGTTGTAACCCTCCCACCTACATGTGTTGGAATTATGAATTTTATACTATGAGGTGAAAATTGTAAAATATTACTCCTAACACCATTTTGTAACAATCCATTTTTCACTGTGCCATAAACAATATAATTTATGTAGAAAAATATTGAGATAGGTATTTGTAGTTGGAAATTTCAACTACATGTAGGCTCAAATGATATATTACTAAGTGCCATAATTTAATACAACACTTTTATGAAAATTTGACTTTGGTCTTATGTCTCTTAAGAGATTATGTTAGTCCAATGTAGCTTAGAAGGATTGAGATGTTTAGGAATAAAATTTATACCTCTATTAGTAGTAAATAACCTACCTAGACATGTTGGTAATTTTGATTAATTGTTAAATATGTAGAATATAAAATCTCACTTAGAGAACCCTTTCATTGAATAAAATTGAAGCACTTTTTTGACATTAAATTGGTTGCCATTATGTACAAATAAATTTAAGTTTAAAAATTGATACATTTATTTATAACTAGATTTATAATCTACTTGTAGGTTCAAACCAAACCTTCTTAGGTATAATGGTTTGAGATAATAGTCATACAAATTTTTTTCTTCATTTTAGTCTCAAGACTCCTAAGAGATTGTGCTAGTTGAACATAGTTTAGAAATTTTTGAAAAATTGGACACCAAAAGGTACACCTCCAATAGTGGTAACCTACCCACCTAGATTTATTGGTATTAACCATTTAGCTCCATGAGATGCATAATGTAAAATACTACTCCTAAAACTATTTCATGATATAAAATTGAAGCATTTTGTAAAATTACATTCATCTCCATTGTAAGAAAATGAGTTTGATTTGAAAAAAAATGAGCTAGATATTTGTAGTTGGACTAAAATTTCACCTATAGGTTTGAATAAAATTCTCCAAGGAAATATGGTTTGAGATAATAGCCATGCAAAATTTGGCACTCTTTTGGTCTTAGGGTCGTTAAGAGATTATGCTAGTCCAATGCATCTTGGAAGGATTAAGATGCATGGGCACTAAAAGACCTTCAATATTGGTAACACACCCACTCAAACATGATAGTACTATCAATTTAGTTCCAAGAGGTCTAGAATGTATAATATCACTCCTAGAGGCTTTTCACTAAATAAATATGACATCTTTTTTAATATTTCATTTGTCTCCCCCATGGGTAAAGAAATTTGACTTTAAAATTGTTGAGATAGATATTTGTAGATGGATGCATCTTGACTTTTGGGCTCAAAAAATACATTTATAGTCATGATAGTTTGAGAGAATAATAATAAAAAAAATTGGCACTTTTTTGGGCTAATATGCTAGTCCAATGTAGCTTAGAAGGATTGAGATTATTAGGAGAAAAAATGACACCTCCAATTGTGGTAACCTATGCACTTAGATTTGTTGGAATAGAAAGTTTTGTGCCACAAAATTTAGAATGTAAAATATCACTCCTAGCACCCTTTTATTGAAAAAGCTAAAGGATTTTACATATTTGCATTCACCACCACCATGATTAATAAAATTGGAGTTGAAAAAACTAATATAAGTATATTTAGTTGGACCTATCATCCACTTGTTAGTTTAAATTAGATATTCTAAGATGCAATATTTTGAGGGAATAGTAATTTAGAACTTTGACATTGTTTTGGTCTTACGGATTTTAAGGGACTATTTCAATCCAATGCAATGCAACTTAGATGGATAAAGACAATTGGACACTAAAATTAAACCTTCTATTAGTGATAAACAACCCAAAAGAACATGTTGGTGTTTGCATTTTGATTCCATGTGGTGCAAAATATTCAATATCATACCTAACACCCTTTCATTGAAAAAACTAACTTAGAATTTTCTAACATAGAATTCCTCTCCACTATGAAAAAATAATAAATATTTTATAAAAAATGATACATATATTTTAGATAGAACCATTTTCCACAAGTATATTTGAATGAGACTTCCTAGGTGTCATATTTTTAGACAATTGTCATGTAATTTTTTTTCACTTTTCTAGTCTAAAGGCTCTTAAGAGACAATGCTGTTCCAATGTATCTTGAAAGGATTAGTAGACTTGCATACCAAAAAGACACTTCTAGTAGAATGGAATTACCCACTTGGAAATGTTGGTTTGTTAGTTCAATTCTATGAGGAACATAATGCATAATATTTCTCCTAAGACCAGGCTTCCAATAATAAAAGCTACAAAATTTTATAAAATTTCATTCATCACCATTGTAGGGAAGAAAATTTGGAGATAAATATTAGTTGGACCCATTTTCTACCTTTCAATTTAAATGAGACATTCCTAGGAACCATATTTTGAGAGAGAATTTGTACAAAAGTTTAGAAATTTTATGGTCTCAAGGCTCTTAAGATTATGTTAGAACAATATGGTTTGAAAGGTTCAATATGTTTGGTAACTAAAAAGAAACCTCCAATAGTGATAGCCCAGTAACCTAGACATGCTGGCATTGTTGATGTTGGCACACAATTTTGATGTATCTCATTTATATTTGTTATTCTCCCATGTTGTACCAATTTGAGAGAGTTTAATTAGGCATTTAATTTGTCAATTTTTTGTGTTTCTTTTTTTCATTCCTCATGTGCTTATTAATGTGTTAGATGTTACAAATCTAAAAAAATATTGTGAGCCTGGTTTTTCTATTCAAATTTTTGGATTGTGCTTGTGTTGGCTTTTCAAATTCCCTTCCTAGTATGCCTTTCCACCCAAAATTTTCTTATTCCTTCATCCCTATCGGGGTATCAAACTTTCCCATATTGGCATACCTTTCATCTATTCCCTATTTTTCACTATAATTTTTTTTGAGTTTTCCTCCTTTGCATGAATCCCTTTCATCAATTTCCCACCTTCATCCCTTTTCCTTGTTGGAGTTTCAAATTTCTTCATACCAAATTTCCTTTCATATAAACCCTAACTCATCAACACTTTACAATCAACATCAAGTATGCATGACCCTTGATCCCAATGTTTTTTTATAACTCCCATGTTTTGTGCTATTAATTCGTAATGAACTCCTACATGACCTAGAGTACCATTAATGACTTGATAAGACTCTACAACTACCCAATCAACTTTTTCCTAAAAGAAAACTATTATATTAAACCTATAGATGTGCATGTACTTCCCATGGTAAAAAAAAAAGGCGACCCATGCATCTTTTGATATTCTTGTTAAAAAATTAGTTCTTGATGGTCATTGTGCTTGTCTAGATTTACCACCAAATATTTTAAATTGAATACACTATTCTAATGCATCTTCATTTAAATAAAAATTAGGGACCCACATTGAAAGTAGGATTTCTAAATTTCCCCCACATATCCAACTTAGATCAAACTATTTTATGACACTTTTTTATTCAAAATAATAATACAAATAATATATCATTGACAAGTTTTGATGTCCTTTCCTAAAATATAAAAATAGTAGAAAAATTCCAAGTGATTTACAACATAAAAGGAAAAATTATGAAAAATCATAATATTACAATAACTCAGTTAATAATGATGATCTTAACTCAATTTTGGGACTATAGTTTCCTTTGATGATCCTCCAGGTTTAGTAAAAAAATTCATAGTCATTTAAAATAAATAGGAAAATCTTAAAAATAGTGTTTTATCCTCACATTTTCCCAAACCATAACTTTGATACCACTTGATAACATCCACACATATAATAATTGAAATAATACAATGTAGAAGATAAAATATTGCAAACATAAGAGATGTTTGTGATCCGATTTACCATAATATTTAATATATATGCAAAAATAGAATAAACCCTTGAGGTAGGGTATCATTGTATAATTCTCCTTATAGAAGAATCCACTCCACATTAAGTTCAAGAGATCCCAAACATAATACCATACTTAGCATACTCTTACAATGATATTCACTTCCTATATATATACCACCACTTAATAACATAATGGAGGGGTACCATAATTCCAATGAAGTCCCAGTCATTACATAATATATTTAGTTACACCAATTGTCTACATTACCTAACCAAGTTAGAATCTTCATCCACCTAAATAAATTATAATATCATATTCCTAGGTACATGATGACACATTATGTATGTATTAATATTCTTCTAGGAATTAGGAATATTGTTGCAAGAGGGAATTGAGTAATTATAATTGAAAGGTCAACATTGGGAATCATAAAGTATCTTATTTAATATTTATCATGATGTGTAATTAGTGTCTCTTTCTTGGAGCAATAAGGAGTTACAATTTGACCACTTTTATATCTTTCATTATTAGTTGTTGCATGCATTCATAACTAGTTCCCCTATGGAGTTCTTGGCATTTACCTTGTGTCAACTTGAGTGACAAAGATTAAAGATGTTTAACGTAGTTACATTGTATCTTAGGATGTTATATTCATGACATATGAGACAATGGTTTTTCCATGTGGACTTGGACACAAGTTTTAGTTTGACAATTTTGGTCACCTATTTCTTGTTTTCTATTTATTTATACCATAGGTATTAGATGGATATCTATTATAGTGTTTTATAGGTTTGAATAAAGTTGTGCAGTAAAAATATTCCCAAAATAAAGAGATAGTTTATTATATTGATGTGCTCCTTTTGTTGAGATTAATAACAATCTAATACTCTCTTTATTAGTGAATTTTTTATCTAGAAAGGTTTTCACACAAATCTAGTGTTGTCTTTGTGTTATTATTTTATTTGATTCTTTAAATTCCCATTTATTGATTTCTCACATGTATACTAATGAGATTTAATAGTTAAATATTAGTGTTTTAATTAAACATTTTACTCTCTTTATTAATAAGTATAAATTTGGAAACATATATATTGATTTCACATGCTTCAAGTTAAAATGTAAATATTATTGTCATTTTTTTATAAAAGGGTGGCATACTTTTGTGCTTTTATCTAGGTATAATCTCTTGTCATGCTCTTAGCAAGTTGTAGTTAGTGTTTATTCAAATGGGTGATAAATATACCTACTCATTGCATAATGTTTTATTTTGTAAACTTCCAATCGAGCACTCGTTCCCAAGGGAATTCATGAATAATCAATATACTAAATGAGTAGATTTATATCCTTCAAGTATTTAAAAAAATGTTTAATTTCTACATTAACCACTTATTTTTCCTTGATATGAACTCATCTAGTAGTTTACATGTACATCAAAGTGGGGGGGAAATGTTATGGTGCAAATTGCTCACCCATGGTCTTTTCCCCTTAAATTTTAAGTTCACTTTGATTAGAATGTCTTACATGCAATAATAAGTTTACAAGTAGCATTTATTTTGTGAATTTGGCTTGTGACATCACACTATCTTGATCCCGTTATCATTCACCCCCAAAGACTGGTTTTGATTACTAGATATCTGCTTTGCCACCCTAGATTGAATTTTTGGGTGTGAACTTGATTCAAGCTTTCTAAAATTGTTGATATAAACCTCAAAAATTTTAAAATTCAAAATTCAAATTTACACATTGTCAACCTTTTCACTAGATATGGTGTGCTCACCCAACATGTGTTAATGTTAGTGTATATGCTATGTTTTCATAGTTAAATACATTCATTCACATTTTGAAATCATTGAACACTTTAAGACGTCATTAAATTTTAGGCGATAATTGAATAATCAAAGAACACTCAAAGAAAAGTAGCATCATTAACACAATATTAAATTAAAATTCATCATTGTAGACTTGTTACACACATGCTTATTGTCTTCAACTATTGTTCCAACGCCATAGATTTGGTCCAAACTAGGGGTCTAACTAAGGAGAACACGACCTTCACAAATCAACATATTCTCCAAAGGTATTTTTAAACACAACATGCTCCTTACTAAATTTATATATCAAAAGATTAAGGTAAGAGTTTAAACCATCAATTTTTAGCCAATTCATTGCTACAAATACATGTTTAGGTCATTTGTACACTAGCTCACTTTTTCAAATGAAAATCTAAAATATAACAATACATAAATAAATTACCTAATCTTAGATAATTGTCCAATCAAACCTTAAAATTCCAACACCGTGTCAAATCAATTGTTCACATCTTCAACATCATTTTCCCAACTCTAAAATCTAACTAAACACCGTACTTAAATCCATTTAATTTCCATAATTAATTCAATATTTAATTATGTTTGAATCCGAACTCTTAGTAACAGCTGTAATTTTTCAATTGGCCTATATATTGATGTAAGTGATGGTGATATTTTCCCTTACAATAGCATTCAAAAATCAATCATGCACATAAACGTATTTTCAAAGGAATTTATTCCTAGATGGAAAAGACAATGGGCCATTTTGGGTCGTATTCGTTTGGGCGGTTTGTGCAAGATCACAATTTGGCTGGTCGTGATTCCCTTGAGTCAAAGATGCCCCATAATCTCACCACTATACAAAGTTAAATCGCTTCTCTGCTCAATAATGGAGATTGAAATGACAGTTGTCCGTAGTAATTTAGTGGCTTCCCATAATGTGGTTTTCCAAGGAATTGACAAGAGCTTTTAGTCCAGCCAATCTATGGAAATATCTGCCTTTCAATTTTGTTTTTTTGCTCTTTTTTCTAATGAGATTTCTTTTGGTGTTGAGACGAGGACGAAAGGCCATGAAAGCAATAGTAAACTGAATATCACACATAGCCTAGTTTACTAGGTCTAATCTCTATTACCTAGGTAATGAATGAATTGTCAAAGGGACTTTGAGAGTGCCATGATGGAGAAGTGAGATATCTTATGCATTCTCTTTCATTGTTTATTATGAAAAGGTTATATATTAAAATAAATGTATTGGTTTATATTCGTTAAATCTTAAAAAGTAGGTGGTGTGAGATCATATCCGAAAGATAGTTCAATAAGATTGTAAGTAGAATAGATAGACATGTCATTTTAAAAGGGGGGAAAACTATAAAAGAAAGAGTCTACGGTATCAATAAGGAAATAATTGTCATCGTAAATTGTTATAAATATAAAAACATCTTAATCCACAAGGGTAATTCCAATGGAGGGTCATGATAAAAAGTAGGTGGTGTGTGATCACATTTGAAAGATAGTTCAATAAGATTGGAAGCAGAATAAATAGACATGTCATTTTAAAAAGGTAGAAAAACTATAAAAGAAAGAGTCTACGATATCAATAAGGAAATAATAGTTATTGTAAATTGTTATAAATATAAAAACATATTAATCCACAAGGGTAATTCCAATGGAGAGTCATGATCATTAGATTTCTTCTACCTACAACCTTGCAAATCATTGCCATCGTCCATAAACTCCCACCCATCATTTCAATGGTTTCTTCCTCCTTAGAAAACTCCTACTCAAGTATCAAGAAAGTTCTAGGGAGAAAGATGACAAGTTGGAGCTAAGAGAATGTTCCCTTATTATCGAGGGCCCACCCATACTACTAAGAAGATGTAGAGCACTAATGTGTTGGGGCTTGAGTGATATTCACCTGTGGAGTTCTTGTGGGAAGAATTTGTTTGTGATCTCATTTACAGTAATGTGTGTTGAGTTATCAAATACTATGGTACAATTGGCATGGTGACTTACATATGATAGTGATGTTGTTGGCGTACATCATATATGTTGTTTCACATGTGTGGATGTTGTGGTGGCAATTACAACATATTGGGAAGAAGAATTCACAATCACATATGGGAGTTAAGTATTTGTTGGAGAGTGATTAGTGATGTAGGTAAACATGTGTCAAGATCTAAGGACAAGATAATATCATAAATAATAATATGTTGGTGTGAGCTACCACAAGCTAGGAGTTGATAGTGGTGGTTATATTGGTAACATGTATATGCATTGATAATGTAAATGTTGTTGTTATTGTTTCATAGTTTGTAGTAGCTACATTTTATATAAGGTGATTATCCATGTGGAGGTGTCATACTTCGTGTTTCATGTGGTATTGGTACTTATTGTTGACTATTAAATATTAAAATTATAATATTAGAAATTCATTATTCTAAACTATAAATCCTTAACAAGAGTGAAAATCCCCTAGCATGATTTGAAGATGAAGACCACCCACTTATTCAGAAGATTGTGGAGGAGAAGAGCTCCAATCAAAATTTTATCTCATGGGTGATAATAGAAATAGATCAAAGGCCCTTCTAACTTTCTCAATGGTAGTGAGTGGACTCCAAATAGCTACACCTCCTAACCTAGAAAGGTTATCTCATATAGGATGGTGAAGGTGACACCCTAGCCATTATACAAGGGGTATTTTCATATTAGTATATCAAGGTCTAGAGATGATGGAGCTCTAGTGCAACCTTGGTATCTTGAACTTGAATCTAAATTAAAACATTATAGATAGCCAATGACTCTGATTGAATAAAAAGATTACTATCTATAGAAACATTATAAAAAATAGTAAAATTCCTATGTTTCCAAATGTAGCTAAGAATCTACAATCTTAAATTACACCACAACTAGAACTCAAGAGGAAATTTGGCCCCATCTCCCATAATCACATTATGCTAAGTGAATAATTTAGGCCTTAAAGTCATAGAAATGTCATGTATTCAATTTCAAGCATTTTGGGCATGAGAAAAATACTGAAAGGGTGGAGAAGAGTTTTAGTTTTTGCACAAAAGAAATCTTAGATTGGGAACAGTCAAGATGCGTCAAGTGAGTGCCAATAGATAACCCTTGGTATTAAAAAAACCAAGAAAACTAAGCAATTTTAGGCTGTATAATAACCTTCTAGATTGTATGAAATATGTTCACCCAAATGAAACTAGGCAATTGAAGGGACCATCTATCATACAATTTTTGAATCATGAGTAGATGAATAGTAACCACCTATAGCTTTATTTGGAGTGCAATTATGGAATAGAATATCAACATACCATTTCCAATCCTTCCACCAAGGTCTAAGAGATCTCAAAGATATTTTGGGCATATTAAGAAGAGATAGTATAAATTATAGCCTAACAGGTTAGAATTTCAATAAATGATAAATGTAACTTTTTATTATCTTGAGGACATGAAAGATATTCAAATTGGCCTTAAAGTAAATATCCTAGGGTTGTCCAATTCCCCTTCTAAAGAACTTGAGGGAATGCAATTGAGGAGAAGTTGTGAGTGGATTTTCTTCAAACAGGTTGGTTGAAGACCACCATAAGGAGTGTGCATTAATTGACAAGTCATTACAAATGCTCTCACAATTCTAATTAATTAGTCATGGCTTCATAGAATTCAATTTTTTCATATACTTTTTACAACAAAGGGTTTATTAGTTTTGATGGGAACCAATGTGATAATAAGAGAATAAAAGTCAAGTCTATTTTAGGAAAAATATCTAAATGGTGATCTAGAGTCAAGAAAATTTATTAAATTTTCTATGCTTTAATCTTATATCTATGGCTATAACAATTAAGTTAGCATGAAGAGCAATAAGCTATTTTTGAATGTTAATAAGATTGATCCCAATTGAATCCATTAGCAAAGACTAGATATCCCATGTAAGATTTATTGATTCAACCCTACAGTAGCCCAAATATCACCTATAACCAAAACACCCTTTCACATAAGAGAGGAGAAATCTATTTTGTATGAAGCCTAATAGTTCATTAGATACAAAATGTATAATAATACACTATATGTTGAAATGAATAAGACAACTAAGAGGGGGGGTGAATCAATTGTAGCAAATTAAACCTTCAAAACCCTCAATAGTAATCAGATCCATAAGCATTCATTAAACCCTTATTCTGTTAGTTTGATTAAACATGAAATGTAGATAATAGAAACAAAAATCACAACACCATACACAAGAGAACACCAAATTTACGTGGAAATCCCAATGAGGGAAAAACCATAGTGAGGATTAGCTCACAATATAAGTAATAGAAAAACTGATACAAAGGGGCTCACTACCAAAATAGGACACACTGTCCAAAAAGCTCATAGCCAGGGTTCACTGCCATAGAAATAATACAAGAAGATAGAAGAAGAATGTTATACAAAGAACACTTCGCAATGCAACAAGGATTCCACCACAATTTCTCACACACTTTCACAATCTCACTTGAAATATTTTGGATGCCTTCAGCTCACTACCTTCAAGAACCCTAACATGAAATTCACACTTCTCTACTCAAATTTGCATCACACACATTATTCGCATAAAACTCGCATCTATCTTACTTCTTTCTCTTTCATCTCATCACTTGCATCAACACCATACATATTTATATTGAGCTCTACCTCAAAAACTTTCTCCAATGTCGTCCACTAGCCGTTATACATACAAATTCAAAATAGGTCAACACCTAAACATTCCCACAATGGATAGGAATGAAAGGTGACCTACATAAATCCTTAATTAGGACCCAAATAGATCGCAACACACTTCAACATGCTTCCATAAGCCTCACATGTAGTGTTAAACACAAGGTTGGCCAACACCTATGCAAAACACCATAATCATTAAGTACACAGTTCCTTAAACCAATCCACAAAGCTGAAAGTTTCGAACCACATAATTCACTTGAACTCAATCCAAAATAACCCACGAACTAATTAAGATTCATCAAACACTTCATCCAAGCTCGCATCAACAAATACTTCAACTCAGAAAAATTGGTAACCCTTATTTGCATTCTGATAAATGAAACTCACACTATACTACACCAAATCAAGTAAGAACTTGAATACAAAAAAGATAAAAGCATTATAAGAAACTTCCCAAATCTACACGACCTAAAGCCAAACAATGGAGAAACGCAAAGAAAATGCATTTCTCCGAGGCCACATAAAACATCACTAAACAACTGGTTCACACACTACTGAAAATATCTCTCATTGTACAACAATTCAGAAATCCAAATTATGAATATAGCAACCTTTGACAACCTTGAATAACTTGTAAGATCTGCATAGGCATAGCATCAACATAGAAAGAACACAAAGCACAATACTAGAGCACACTATGAACTCTAGCACAACATAGTTTACTCTATTTATCAAATTTTGTCAAAAGCACTTAGAAACCAAGTACCAAAGACATCATCTTAGCTCATTACTTCATTCCAACTCATCTTTAGAATTTGCAACAAAAGAATAGCTCCATGTACTCACAACACTTCCTCAAGGTCTCAACTACACATGCACAACCTGTTTTCCTCTTTTCTATAATTTGCTCAATGTCATCAACATCTTCATCCCATAGTTGACATCAATGACAACACTAGTTAGTAGAATTCTTGTTGACATCAATGACAACACCATCATAATTGCAACAATCTCCCCCTTTTGTAATTGATGGAAACACAAGATGTGAAAAGCCACCAAAGACCACACAACAACTCTAAACATTTTCTCTTGATACCTTACATGATTCTCTCTCTCCCTGAGTAGATAGGTTTTTTTTCACATGATTCTCTCCCCCCCTTTGACATCAATGGAAAAGGATAAAATGTTCTGAATTGATCTTGCTCTTTGACACATAACAAAAAATGCTTACTTTGAATACTCCCCCTTAGGAGTACACCCAACCAAATCAGCAACACAATGAAAAAATATGGCACTACCTATTAAGAGGTAGCCACCAACATCAATCCAAAAAAGAGATAGATCCATAGATCCACTAGACTGATGCATCTTTGTATGCATATAGTTTAAGAAAGGAGGGGAAATAACCCCCAACTTCTCCCGAAGATACTCAAAAGTATCCTTAGGAAGATGACCTTAGTAAATATATCAACAATCTAATTCTTTGTAGGAACATACTCATGTTTTACTTCATTCTCCATAACCTTCTCTCTCAAAAAGTGATACTTGATATATATATGATTTTTCATTGAATGCATCATTGGATTCTTGGAAATGTTAATTGCACTCATATTATCACAAAAGATAGATATAGGTTTGTCATATACAACTCTGATATCCTTCAATGCCTGTCTCATCCATAATACTAGTGGACAACATGATACTGCTGCAATCTACTCAGCCTTTGTAATGGATAAAGAAACTAAATCATGTTTCTTACTTAGCCATGACACCAATTTGCATCCAAGAAAGAGTGCACCACCACTTGTAATTTTCCTATCATCAACACAACCAGCCCAATCTGCATCTGTATAACAATTTAATGTGAAATTAGTGTCTTTAGGATACCACAAGCCATAATCCAGTGTATCTCTTAAATATCTGAGTATTCTCTTCACTGCTGCAACATGTGTTTCTTTCGGATCTTCTTAAAATCTAGCCACAAGACAAACTTCATGCATGATATTTGTTCTAGTAGCAATCAAGTACAATAGTCCACCAATCATAGATCTATACTTACTTTGATCTACCATAGGTGAATCATCATCTTTTCTCAATTTACAACTAGTCACCATAGGAGTACATACTGATTTGGAGTCATCCATTCCAAACTTCTTCAACATCTCTTTGAAATACTTAGACTGTGAAATGAAAATCCCTTTATTTTTTTGACTGATTTGTTGCCCAAGAAAGAAATTCATCTCCCCAAACATTGACATCTCAAACTCTTTTTGCATTTCTCCTGAAAAATTCTTACACATAGCCTCATTTCCACCAAAGATAATATCATCCACATAAACAACTACTATCAAGAGTTTGTCTTCCACAATTTTAAAGTAAAGATTAATATTTGTGGAGCCCTTACTGAATCCTTACTATATCAAGTACCTATCCAATCTTGCATACCAAGCTTTGGGAGCTTGCTTCAAACCATATAGTGCCTTCTTCAACTTACATGCCATATTCAGTTGATCTGACAACTGAAATCCTTCTAGTTGTTCCATGTAAACATCTTCTTTCAATTCTCCATTCAAAAAAGTAGACTTCGCATCCATCTAATATACCTTAAAATCTTTATGTATTGCAAATGCCAAAAAAAATTCTGATAGCTTCCATCCTAGCCACAAGAGAAAAATTCTCCTTAAAATCTATACCTTCTACTTGTGAGTAACCCTTGCACACAAGTCTTTCCTGTTTCTTACTACTCCATTCTCATTTAGCTTGTTCCTAAATACCCATTTAGTTCCACTTATGTTTTTTTTTTATCGGTCTAGGGACCAATTCCCAAGTCTAATTTTTCTCTATCTGCATAAGTTCTTCCATTTCCTTCATCCAATGTGCATCCTTACATGCTTCACTTACTGATTTAGGTTCAACTTTAGAAAGTAAACACAAATTTACCTCAACTTCAATAGCTTTGCTTCTTTTCAATACACATTTCCTCTTATCTCCAATGATCTGATCTTTGGAATGATTCTTTTGCACATACTTATGGGTTTTAGGGGTCTTCTCTAAAGCTTCTTCCTCTTCATTCTACACTTCTTGTTCATCAACATTTTCTTCTACTTATCTACAATCAAGTTCATCTGACACATATCCATCTACTGCAAATAGAATTCTGCAAGTTTTCATCAACTTTAACATTTTCACATTGAACTATCTTTCTCAACTTTTTGTTGTAACATCTGTAAGATTTGCTTCTAATAGAATATCCAAGAAAGATGCCTTCATCAGACCTTGCATCAAAATTTCCTAAGTTTTCTTCTTCTCTTTTGATGTAACATTTTCTTCCAAACACTCAAAAGTACTTCACAGTAGGAATCCTTCCATAACATAGCTCATAAGGAGTCTTTGTGCTGTTAGATTTGGCTTGAAATTTGTTAAGTATGTAAACAACAGTATGAATAACTTCTGGTAGATTTTCCTCTTTCATCATAGTCCTTGCAACTTCTTGAATAGTTCTACTTTTCCTTTGAACAACTCCATTCTTCTGAGGAGTTCTAGGGGTAGACAAATGCTTCTTTACTCCATGAACTTCACAGAACATGTTAAACTCATTGGAGGAAAATTCACCACCTCTTTCAGACCTTAATAATTTTATTTTCAAATCCATTTCATTCTCAACCATAGCTTTAAATTCCTTAAATTTATCTAATGCATTATATTTTTCTCTAAGAAAAGTAACCCATGTCATTCTAAAATAATCATCAATCAAAAGCATAAAGTACCTATCACCTTGTAGACTTCTCACCCTTGTAGGACCAAAAATATTTGTATGCACTAGTTCCAATAGTCTGGTAGCCAATTATTACTTTTCACTGCATGAACTGAACCAATTCTTGCCAAATTATCAAAAATCATGTGACACATCCTCCAATGCTATAACCAACTATCATTAATATGTGACATAAAGAAATGACCATCAACACCATTAAGTTGAGAGATTTTCCCATCTTTTCTCTTACTAGCAATAATCATAGTTTTGGACCCTTTCTAGATCTCACATTCTTCATTCTTAAACACAATATTATACCTTTTGCTACACATTTGTTCAAAACTCAAAAAATTGTCTTAATCCCTTAACATAGTAAACATTGTTAGTATTATGCTTTCCATCAAAACTAATTGAACCTATTCCACAAGTCTTAGCTCCTAAATCATCTCCAAATTTAACTAATCCTCCATCATACTTTTCAAGTTTAACAAACTTTTTTCTCTAGTCATATGATTAGAGCAACCATTGTCAACAACCTAGTAATTCTTATACTCTTTAACATGAAAAGAAGATACCAAAGTACCTTCGACCTCTTCCTTCATCTTTGGAATACTTTCCTTCACACAAATTTCAAGGTTAGTAGAACCAAATTCTTCTTTTATAGCCAAAAATAGACATTCATTATCATCAAAATTTCCATAATCAGATTCATCATAAAAAATGTCAACATCTTCTTTCACATAGTAAGCTTTCTTAATCATCTTTCCTTTATTTTCCTTGTTCTTACTATTTAGAGCTATTCTTGGACATCTAGAAGCATAATGGCCTATCTCACCAGCACTAAAACATTTGAAAGGTAATTTACCTTTGTATTTATCAGTGCCCTTTTTCATCTTCCTTGCAAAGTTAGCTTCCAAATCATCAAGATCTTCATCTAAATATTCAACCTTCTTTGATTTACTAGCCTTGAAAGAAGTCTCAGCTTTTGTACCTTTCTTTAGTTTCTTAATTTCAAATGCATTCAGAGTACCAATCAATTGATCTATGGAATAGTTGTCAAAATCAACAATTTCCTCAGTAGCAGATACCTTTTCACTGTAATAGTCTTGAAGATATCTGATAACTTTCTTCACTACTTTAGATTCTTTAACTATTGCACTAAGGCCTCTCGTATTACTCACCAACTCATCTATTCTATGTATGTATCCTTTAATTTTTTCATCTTCAGACATTGCACCATTTCAAACTATGCCTTCAAGTTCTGTAACTTTGCTTGTTTGACCTTCAGATCTCCTTCATAAATGCTTTCTAACTTATCCAAAACTTCTTTAGAAATCTTCAAACTCATAGCTTTAACTAATTTAGTTTTGAAATACTATTCACAATAATTAATCTTATCTTAGCATTGATCTCATGTGCCTTGATTTCTGAACTTGTACTTGGACCATTCAGAGGTGGAGTATATGTATTCTTATAATCCTTCTCAATATCATATCCCTAAGCAAACATATATCCTTCTATCTTTGTCTTCCAGAATGCATAATTTGAGCCATCGAATCTAGGATATTCCAAAGCAATCTTGTTCACCATCCTAGATCTACCTCAAGTGATTAAGCTCTTCTTCAAGGAAACTCACTTTGATACCAATTGTTGAAATGAACAAGACAACCAAGAGGGGGAGTGAATCAGTTGTAGAAAATTAAACTTTCAAAACCATCAATAGTAATTAGATCCACAAGCATTTATTAAACCCTTATTTTGTTTGTTTGATTAAACATGAAATACAGATAACATAAATAAAAAATACAACACCGTACACAAGAGAACACCATATTTATGTGGAAAACCCAATGAGGGAAAAACCACGGTGAGGATTAGCTCACAATATAAGTAATAGAAAAATAGGTACAAAGGGGCTCACTACCAGAATAAGACACATTGTCCAAAAGGCTCACAGCCAGGGCTCACTACCACAAAAAGAATACAAGAAGATAGAAGAAGAATGTTAGACAAAGAACACTTTTGAATGCAACAAGGAGCCCACCACAATTGCTCACACACTTTCATAGTCTCACATGAAATATTTCGGATGCCTTCAGCTCACTGCCTTTAGGAACCCTAACATGAAATTCACATTGCTCTGCTCAAATTCACATCACACACATTACTCGCATCAATCTCACATCTATCTACTTATTTCTCTTACTTCTCATCACTTGCATCAACACCATACATATTTATATGGAACTTTACCTCAAAAAATTTCTCTAATGTCAGCCATTAGCCGTTATACATACAAATTCAAAATAGGTTGGCACGTAAACATTCTCGCAGTGGATAGGAACAAAAGGAAACCTACATAAATCCTTAATTAGGACCCAAATAGATCCCAACACACTTTAAAATTCTTCCACAAGCCTCACATGTAGTGTTAAACACAAGGTCGACCAACACTCGTGCAAAACACCATAATCATTATGTACACACTTCCTTAAACCAATCTAAATATCTCAAAGTTCTAGATCATATAATTCACTTGAACTCAATCCCAAATAATCCACGAACTACTTAAGATTCATCAAACACTTCATCCAAGCTTGCATCAACAAATACTTCAACTCAAAACAACTGGTAACCCTTATTTGCATATTGATAAATGAAACTCAGACTATACCACACCAAATCAAGTAAAATCTTGAATACATAAAGATAAAAGCATTATAAGCAACTTCCCAAATCTGCACAACCTAAAGCCAAACAATAGAGAAATGCAAAGAAAATACATTTCTCCCAGGCCATAGAAAACATCACTAATCAATTGGTTCATACACTGGTGAAAATATCTTACACTGTACAACGATTGAGAAACCTAAATTTTGAATATAGCAACCTTTGAAAACCTTGAATAACTTGTAATATCTGCACAGAAATAGCATCAACATAGAAATAATGTAGAGCACAATACCAGAGCACACTATGCACTCTTGCACAACACAATTTACTTTGTTTATCAAATTTTCTTAAAAGCACTTGGAAACCAAGTACCAAAGACATCATCTTAGCTCATTACTTCATTCCAACTCATCTTCAAACTCTGCAACAAAAGAATAGCTCCATGTACTCACAACACTTCCTAAAGGTCTCAACTACACATGCACAACCTATTTTCCTCTTTTCTATACTTTTCTTAATGTCCTCAAAATATTCATCCCATAGTTGACATAAATGACAACACCAGTCAGTAGACTTCCTATTAACATCAATGACAATACCATCATACTTGCAATAATATACAATGATAAATAATTGCTATAAAGATAAGGATGCTACCCTAGGATAGAATAAGATCATTACACATGTCTTAATCTTATGACATGAGACAAAAAAATAACATGAGCTAAGTAATCTTAAGTATGCTAGTGTGAATAGAACCTAAAGTGACTAGTTAGATAATATACATTTTTTACTCTAACTCCACCCTTAAGTATAAATTAGGAGTATGATAAAATAAAAATATGCATCAATGATGAATAAGATACCCATGTAGTTTAATAAATAAATCACTCACAACTAAAGAAAAGGATGATACATCATGTGAAAAAATATTTTTCAAAAGAGGAAAAAAAATGTACATGTGATGAAAGAAAAGACTCAACATGTTCTCTCAAGGACTACTTATGCCACTAATATACAATATATATCCCTCCCATAGGATAGAAAAACTAAGACTGTGTATCCCTCGATAAAGAAGCAACTCTTATTCCAATGATGAATTCTCAAAAAATAATTTTGAAGATAATCCAATATCAACAAACAATATATATCCCCATTAGGAATAAATAATTCCAATGGTGTATGTAGAAGAAAATGTCTCTCTAGAAAGAGAGATGATGGAAGAAGTCTCAAGATGCATTCCTTTGGAAACTACTCAAGTATCCACAAATCAAAATCAAATGATATCTCCTTCAAAATAGGAAGTGGACGCCTAATCAAAGAAATGGAACCAAGAGAGGGACAAATATTAACTACATCTAGAAACATAGAAGGTATGATGACATCACTACCATTGAAGAAATAATATAAATTCTCTAATGGATCCTCAAGATTTGCAATATGAGAATCCACAATTGAAGATGATACAATTAATAAATAGGAATCCAAATGAGGTGGCTCTAGAAGATTGAAATGAACTTGCTATAAGGAATCATTGAAATATTTCAAAGACGCAGCACTAAGCTTTAAATTAGAAATAAGTGATGATGGAGTAGATATATCAATGTATTCTATCTAACTCTATTTCTCATCCCTAAATGAATCTATTTCCACACAAAATGTCTCGGTGTGAAATTCATATGCATCTACAAATGTTGGGTTAGAATAATCTAGCAAATTGATGCCATTTGCAATGCAAAACTCTCTCAATTGATGCGATTCACAAATAAGTTTGAAAACATCTAGTTCCTTTTCCTTGCATTCATCTATTGTATTCATTTTATTCCCATAGTAATCACATTTAATTTTCTATAGATTTGGAGACATGATTACAATTAGCATAAATAAATGCAAAATCCAAGAATTAAAATGAAGCCCACCCAAAAATATAGAACTCTTCTAGGTGTCAAGATGTCTAATTTATCAACTACAATATATAAAATTGATAAACTCAATAAAAGATACATAGAGTTGAATTTAGAAAAATTACATGGATGGTTGAGAAGAGCTCATCAATACCTTTCAAAGTCATGTTCATTTACAAAAAATGAAGATTCAAGAAGAAAGTTATGAGCTTGAAAGATAAAATAGGTGATCTAGACTTTAGATAATAATAAAATTTAGTAGCATAGAAATATATAAAAAATACTAATGCCACTTGATTGTGCTAAAAAATATCTCTTTTATGCCTATTCATTTTGTAAAATATGACATAGTATCCTCAGGTTATGCCTTTTTATGTGAAACTACTCCTTTAAGGTAAGAAAAAATCTAGGGACTCTTTCTAGGTGTTGATTGCCCACATGATTGAGTGTTAGATTGCTAGGGGCTAAATAAAAATAATGGCATGGTGGTTCTATGAGTGGTATTGGAATTTTTTGGTGATATGCTTATGGTCAACCTCTAAATTTTAAGCCCCTTAAGGCTTGTCATAACATTGGGCCTTCCATAGCCACATGACCAAGTGTTGTGACTCCTTAAGAAGTGAAACCCTAACCCCTAGTAATTAATATGACTAGGACCTACAACTTTAAAAAATCCTCCCTCCTTGCTAACATCAATAGGAAAAAAGGTAATTTTCATAATATTATGCAAGGATTACATATAATTTGTATTTTTCTCATGTAGGTGAATTTTACCTATCTATAGAATTATTAGTGACAATATATGGTGATCATATAAATAATATAGTCATATGAATATATGTATATATATATGGTTGTACATAATTTTTTGATGAATATTCTTGAGACCCCAAAAATATCACCTAAAATTTTCTTATCTCCAATTATGGTGTTTGGACAAGTGATATTAAGATTCTTACATCTTCTAGATGCAACAATGAGCGCCATTTTGTACCAATATATACTAATTGATAGATATTAGCTAAAAAATATTTAAAAATAGAAAGAGAATTACATGTTTGGAGCTTTGTGCTGGATGTTGTGGTTGTGTTTCTGATATGTGGTTGTCATTGATGTCAACACTATTATCATCAATATATTTGAAGTTGTATATGTCAAGGATATTGAGAAAATTGTAAAGAAATGAGTTGCAGGTTGTCAGTGGTTAAGTGAAGTTCATTATGGTGGTATGTTTTGTACGTTGAAGATCAGAGGTTATGGACTAAAGGGTTTCTTGCTGAGTGTATCTAGTCTATCCATGTTGAGTTTCAAAGATTCGCATGAAGAGTTGATCGAGTTATGAAGATTTTCATTTAGACAATTTTTATGTTTCTTTAGTTAGTGTTCCTGATTGAATATGAGGCTATTTCAGTTAGTTCAATTGTTGTGGATGCTTCTCTATTGGTTCTTAATGTTTGTGGATGCTTCTAGATCGTGCTCTATCTTTTTTGTACGTCTGCATTGATTGTTGTGCTCGTGGTTGGCGATTTTCTCTTGTGTGTTCTTATTTTTTATGTTCCTAGCTGACATGGTGTTGAAGCGTGTTGTGGATCTTCGAGGAGAATTTAATTGAGATTTTTGCATGTTGAAGATGGTGATTTAGGTCCTCACTAAGTTATGGCCAACTTTGGTTGATACACATTGATTATTATGAATGATTTGGGCCGACAGTTATATTCATTTTATTATTTCTTTGTGGTCGACTTGTAGCGGTGAAATTTCTTGTTGTGGATATATATGAGTGGTTTTTTGTTTGAATTGAAGTGTGTGAGTGTGTGTCTATGTGAAAATAATGTCCTAATCATTTGAAGGCAGAGCAGAGTGTGAAGAAAAGTGAAGAAGAGTACATCAAATAAGAGTGAAGAGTTGTTCATGCGCTTAACCGAAACTATGATCAGGCATTAGCAGATGCTATTTTATTAGTTCAAATCCTTGTGGATGGCTTTAATCCAAACCGTTTTGTAAGACAGTGTGTCTTCCTTTGTAATTGATCAATGAGCTCTAGGTAGTGCGCTTGAATGAAAGTGCATTCCCCATATTTCATTTTCATTATACTTTTAACAGGGTATAATTTTGTGGACTAACCTCCACCATGGTTTTTCCCCTAACAGGGTTTCCACGTAAAAAAATCTTAGTGTTATGTGTGTTTCTGATGTGTTAATGATCTCTATTTTCATGTTTAATAATCAAATCTGCACTAGTGGAATTTGGCAAATAAATGACTACGTGATTAAAAATTTTAGTCATGCGACTAAAAGTTTTAGTCACGTACTAACACTAGTAGAATTTGACAAATAAATGACTAATTTGGTCATTTATAAGTGACTAATTTGGTCATTGGGTAAAATCACAACTAAATGACTAAATAAATGACTAAATAAATGATTAATATTAGACAAATAAAAATGACTAAATAAATATGCTCATTATTAAAATCTTGGCCATAATTTTCATTTTAATAAACATACTCTAAAACCTTTGTCAAGACCTTATTTTCAATTGTAGCCTGCCATAATTAATAATAAAATATTACAAATAAAATTACTAATTAATAGTTTTTGTGGAATAAAATTACAATAATCTAAAAAATGTACTTATTTCCCCTTTTAGTCATGGTCTCTGTCGTCAAATCCCACTCAAAATGGCATGGGCCTTAATAATACACAAATCACAAAGCCTAACACTTGAAAAGGAAACAATCAATATCAACAATGTAGATCAGTATGACCTCACATTAACAACTATTTCTAGAGTGTGTGAACTTGCAAGCCTATGCATAAAATTAGCCTTCACATTTCAATGATATGCATGCATGCAACAAAATCCATAGGTAGCTCGTCAAAAGAAAGAAGAAGAACGCTTATTGTCATTATCAAATTCAAACTCTTGAATGAACACTAATACAAAAAAGAACTACAGGTTAGTTACTTTGATTTTATCAACTACATTTTTCCCACTTCCAACCAAAAAACCCTCATTGCATACTTAGTTACAAAGTGTCTCCAATGATTAATCCAAATTCCCTTTTTCAAAAGAGTAGTCATACACTACACATGAAACATTAATATCAACTTGCTCTAAAACATGACCAAAAAAACATCTTTCTTTTCTCTTTCTAACAATTTTCCTACAAGTATGCAAATACATAAAAGCAACAACAAAATAAGACCAAAAACTTTCACAACTCAACCATTTTGCTGGCACTAAATGCCATTGGAGTTCCTCATTTATGTCATATTTTATTTCGACATTAAGTCCCAACTCCAGATTTTCTCAAGATAATTTCCTTTCACAAACTAGATACTCATTTGTAGATTGTCATAGCAATATTTGCAATTACAATCCTTCAAATTTGAATGTGCATTTTATTTTCTAGGATTGTAATTGAATGCACCTAAATCCTTATGATATGGCTTCAAATTTGAATGTACCTTTACTTTTCCTTTATAGTAATTGAACATCTTATGTAAGGGAACTCCAATTATTTGGAATTCATGTCATTATGAAAGAACACTCATTATTTGCAAGCTTTCTTGCTACCTCTTATTTAAAGTTCTAGTATAATTAGCCTTTGTGGATTGAGATGGATTATATTAAGAATATGAAACATCTTTATTATGCAAAAACAATATCTATTGATCTATTCGATGTTTTCCTGATTGTACTATTTAGATATCTATGTTCATATATCATTGGTAGATATAAACAAAAAAAAAAGAACAACTATTAAGCTTTTAAACTTTAAAAATCTACACAAATGACTAAAAAAATAGGAAAAATTATCTGCACAAATGATGACAAAGGCTTCAAAAAATAGAATCAAAAGAAAAGGTAATTTGTAGGTATTGGCAACACAAATTACTGTGCATGATTCATTAGTTTAAAATCTATTAAACTTTAAATTTATTTCAAAAAACATAAACTATGCCTGTAGTATCCAAACACATTGACAACAACTTTAATAATGCTACTGCTTTATGTAGTAACCAATTGTAACCTTGAAGACCAAGATCCAATTTTTTCAATTTTGGTTAAACACTTTTTGACATTCTTATGTGGTTTTGTTATTTGTTTTTTTGCAACATCCAAGTTTGCACGAAATGAATGAGAAGTAATTGGTGAACATCATGGCTTTCAAAGAGAGGTGTGGGATTTTTTTGCAAAGGAATTTCTTTTCTTTTTGGTTTAAAATACACATATTCTTCAGTCTACAACACCCTCATAAGAAAATTAACTAATATTGTATACTCTGCATTGGTTACCATTCATAGTTTTAATGAAAAATAAAAACAAATTTAAAGCTATTGTAATATGTAAAGCTTCATTGTGAATAGGGTTTGAACAACCAAAAGCCTAAGTTTGTTGATTCACTAAATGTGATAGCTACATAAATTATGACATCCACGATCTATGAATGTCCTTATTCAATCTTATAAAATTTAAATTAAGTTGCTCATTTCCTATATCTGCTGAACTTTTGACTATCCTTTTCATTTTATCACATTCATTCAAAAATAAGATAATATTTCATACGTTATTGAATGATATACTAATGGTTCTTTGATCATTTTTTGCCAGCATACTAAGTTCACATGTGGAGTTCTACAATTGATCTTTCTAGATCCAACTGATTTATATTCAAAATAGGAAGAATCTTCTATATGCAAGAAAAATATCTATTGATCTATATGATATTACATTGTTAAGACTTGGATAATATCTTGATTGTTGTACTTGGTACATTATGTTGTTCACATATATATCATTTTCTTTAATGTAATCTAAATAAAATAAGATGGAAGATTGTAAATTTCAACTTTAAAAAAAAAGCTTTCATATTTTTAACTCAACAATATACTCATAAATTACCATCCATTCCTCTCTAAAAATAAATAAATAAATAAATAAATAAAATTCATAAATTACCATCCACACCTCTTCGGCGTACTCATTGCACATCAAGATGCAATTGCTAGTTAAGTTATATTTTTTATTTTACATTATCTCAAATTAAGACAATAGAAATTAATCATATTTAAGTTATTTTTTAAATTTTATATTGTCTCAAATTAAGATAATAGAAAAAATACCTTTTCCCTAAAATTATAATTAATTTTCCCACACCTTTTCCCTAAAATTAAAACTGATGTTTCTTCTCATCTTTTCGATGGCTCTCGCGTCTGCTGCTATAGCCATTAAAATTGATGTTTTTTCCCATCTTGTCGATGGTTCTGAGTTGGCTCTCTCATCTGCTGCTATAACCGCGACGTCGCACTCGGGATGCAGTTTCTTTTGGCAGGAAAGCTTACAATGGGTGTGGTGGGAAGTGCTCATTGTATTGGCTTTTTAATGATGAGGATATGTAGAAAATATTATGCCCTAGCTGCCGTTTTCTTCAACCCGTGGGTCATCTACAAGCAAACAGGTAATATTGTTAAAAAAACCCAGATCTTTATGCAAAACAAACTCATTCTAAAACAAATTGTTGTAAATTAATAGTCTATTAATAGTCTATTTTCATCGTTTATCTCAATAGATTCAATACAATTAGTGTTCTCAAACTAATTTTCCACCTACTAATGACAACTATAAAGTCATTCCTAATTATTTCATTATATGGTGGTGTGACTGTGAATACACAAGCAATTTAGTTATGAGAATGGTGAATTTAAATAAGAACCTTCAAAATTTTCACATTTGTTTTCAAGTCTGTTTTTTATATCATAGTAGACAAGATGAAAAAGATCTGAAATTTTACATAGAACATAGGTGAATGCATAGGTGAATGTAAAGATAGAGATACCAATAATTCAAAAGGTTATAGGTTTTGCGTCTACCAAGTGAGCCTTTATGCTGATTTTTTTGTAAGTTCTTAACAAATTTTATTTGAAATGGCATTTTCAGTACTCTAACACAAGCATCATTATTTCTTGTCATATTCAAGATGCTAATTACTTTTATCAAAAATATTAGGATCAAGCTGTGACAAACATTGCATGTGCTTCGCTAAATTGGGAGATAAAAATTTGATTGTTCATCGTGCTACAACCAGGTATAGATATGCATGACACTATAATACAATTGAATCTATATTATTTGTTTTTAATCTATACTTTTGACAATCTAATTGAGGCCATCTTATTTCCTTCTCATAGCAGTGGTCAACCAAAACCAGACCAAGAGAATTTCTTAGCTTAGGCTCAACAACACATAGCTTTACAGGTAAGACTGGGGAATCATCTTTATAGTGAGAAAATAGATTTGGATTCCTTTTCTATTGTGATTCTATGTTTCTTATTCATGTATGGTAAGCAAAGCATTCTTTTGGTATATCTGTAGAAGCTTTTACTTCAAGTTGGGGCTTTTGGACCTCCAGAAATACCTACAAAAGTTGTATGCATGACACAGGTATGACTTGGATTTCCTTTAGCTATGGTATGTGAAATGGCCACATTGGTATTCTATTGTTGTGTACCATCTTTTTTATCTTTGTAAATGAAACTGCATGTTTCATTTGTGTAACATGGGACACAAGACAAGCACAGGACAAGCACCCTACTGTGTCCAACACATTTCTTAGTTTTCTTTGGGAAAGAAAGATTACTTGAAAATGGTAGTAAGAACATCCCTTAGCTGTTTCCATCAGTAGAGACCTAAGTCACAGGGTTCACTAAATTTAATCCACAAAGTTTGAAATTCAGAGAACTTAAAAAAACCTTAAAAAATTGTTTCACTCAGCCCATCCTTCCTTGCCATTCTTGGACTATACTTTTGCATTAGAATGATATTTTTGACTGTTTCTTTCCACATGCATTCATCTTGACTGTCCAAACTTTACAATCTCTTATCACTATTATTGAATCTTTTGCAATGTGACTGTCATCCTCTATCTCTTGATCACTAGCCTCATTATGCTTGATTGCCTATGTGTAGAGTCTCCCCAGATTTGTCTTCATTGCATAGTGAACTGTTATTCTTGCTTATACCATCTATAAATCTGCCTCCTATGCTTTCAACCTCTTATATGTTGTCTCTTTCAATAGGTTGTCTTCCTTAATGACTGTTAAGACTGTCACTTGTTTGATGATTTCTTTTGTATGTATCTATAAATGATGACTTGTGGTTATCAAGGTGGGATAGAGTCTTAAAAGGGCATTAGGTCTCCAAGGTGTTTTCCATCAGAGAATCAAAGTGTGTAGAAACTGTTTTGTGAAAGCTATCTAAGGCGACTCAAAGGTTAGAATTAGTCTTAAAGGTAGGGTTACTATTGTTGATGTTTGAGCAAGGTGGTTCCTATGTTCTCATAACAGTATAGTAAACTACCCCTCAATCTAAGCACATTCCACTTCATATCAATTTTAAAGGATTGTCCCTTCACACACAGTCCATTAATGACTGTCATAAACTTACTCATTTATAACTAATCTTTTGCATTTATGACTAATTTGTGAAGCCTAAAAATTTCCCTTGCATTTAGTTGACTGTCCTTTCAACCACATTCTATCAAATAGCTCTTCAATAGGAAGTTGTTCCAAAACATTCAGAGAAAGTACAATTCAATTACTTACATATGCACTTGCATTAGGTCCTATTAGCATTTTTGAAGAACAGGGACATTACTTTTCCTCGTACTGAAAATATTACAAGCACAAGATGAGACTTCTGATGAACAATTTTAGATACAATTGCAAAAAAATAATCATGGAGGGAAATGAGAGGTTAGACTCCACTCTATCTCCCAAACAGTGGATGCATTGAAAGAAAGTATGCATTCTGAAGAATATTTGACAAAGAGTAATAGAGGCAAGAGAGCAAGAGATAATGTGAGGGCTGAATATACGTTTGGCCAAGGTGGGTTGCAGGCCAAAATTGACAAATTTGGAGTAAGTGTATGGATTTTTGGTTCTATTTACATTGTGTTATTTAATTCAATTTTTTATTGAGCTGACTATATGTTGAAATTGACATTGTTTTTTAGGTGGAAAAAAATAATAGAGAAGCATGAGTAGAAGATATTGTCAATTATATGGCAACACTAGATCATACTAAATCTAAGAGTAGTATGAATTTGAAATCTAGTTCGTCAATAGAGATTTCACAGCCATTTGTTGAACACCCAGTAAGAGCCTCTCCAAATCATGTCAACTCAAATGAAGAGTACCAACATATAATGAGATGCTTACATGGTCTCACCGAGAAAGTTTCATAGTTGGCTGCCTCTGTTAAGCCTATAGTTTCTGCATGGAATGACCATAATTCCATAGATTCAGATCAGGTAAGAGGCTATTCCTCAATATTTTGATTCTCAACTATATCATTTTTTTGCATACTCTTTCTCTATTGTTGTTTTTTCTTTGTTGAGCTCTTCATAATTGTATTACTCTATATTTTTTTATAGTTGCAAAACAATTATATGAAAGCAGAACAAAAATGAAAAGACCCTATTAATAGAGCTCTCAGCAAAGCTACACAACTTCACGACAATGTTGATAGTGATTATGCTGAATTCAAGGAGTATGTGCATGATATTGAGGTGAGTGCTATGAAACCTTTAGATTAATTTTTAATTTTGGCTGCTTTGGGTTTGAGCATAGGTCACAACCATGATTGTATATTAGATTCATTTATGATTGCTTTTAAATCTAAAATGTTTGGTATGTGAAATGAGTGCATTTTAAACATCTAAAATATTTTTTTTGGTTCTGGTATTTTCCTTGGTTGCTTATAAATGATAGGGAAAAACCTTTAGGAAAAACAGTTTTAGCATAGTATATATATTCAATAAAAGGTTATGATTGTATGTTAGGGTTGTCTGATAGCCACTACTAGACAAAGTTGCATGGTGGAATTTATAAGTAGAAATTAGTCATTTAAATTTTAAGTTTATACACAAATTCATTTATGTGGGGAAATCACTTAGACAAAAATCTTTGCTCACATTATTTCTGGTTGCATATTGTTCCAACCCTATAACACAGTGCATGTACAAGGATCAAAGGATTAAACTTGAAAAATTGAAGACCAAACATCCACAACTTTTATACAAATATGAGATTTATGAGCTGCTAATTGGAGGAACTAGAGCTCTAAATTTAAGATCATTTGGTATTGAAGGAGATTATAGTGTCGTAGTATACACAAGGACCAAAGGAAAAATCTTACCCATATCCACATTAGTAACTTAGTTCAAACTGTGAACTTCACTAATTAGGTTTATGCCTCTACCTTAGCAAGCTCCCTTGAATACAACTTGCCTACTTGAAGGAAACTTATGAATTACAATGTTCGTAATAATTATCTTGTAGTATTACTTACCCAGAATTTGGTGCAATCCAATGCAGTGTTTATCTCTCATATGAAGTGTACCTGCAACCTTTACAAACACAATTACACAATAATAAGATGAATGAGATCATTTGCACACCCAAACTCTCCTATGAATACAAAAGGTATGGACACTCTTCTCCAAAAGATGTGAAATTATTACATATAGTTATATTAATATACAAATAAAATAGATATATAGGGGTAAACAGATACATACGAGTAAACTTTATATATAAAAAAATGAGTAGCTTCCCACACAAACTACATAGAAAGCAACATTGACTAAATATGGTGAACCTACCTTACTCATGATTTCTAGAATGACCCAGTTATTTGAGATTCTCCCCCATATCATGATAGGTTGCCTTTTACTGTAATATAATTAAAATAATAAACAACATATAACCTTAGCTAGAGAATAGCTCCTTTTACACATATATTATTCAATTATTGTAGTTATGTATGCAACATGCCTTCCCCTTCAGGAGCCCAAAGTTAGAGGACCAAATGGAAGCTTTCCCATGTATACTTTTTTGTGTTTTGGTGCTTTGTTTTTTGGTTGGAGATGATTATTTGTATGTGTTGGAATGTATAGAAGGTCTCTTCTTTTATTAATTGCATGAAGCCATTGATTGTGTTTTGCTGAAGAGTTTTGATGGTGTCATATGTGCCCAAGTAGGGCTTAATTGAGACACTATCAAGGCTCTTCAAAATATATCATGAAACAACATCTACATTAAAATGCAATGGAGAGGGTTCAAGACCATATAATCATAAAATATTTGAATTAAAAATATGGTCCTATTGCAGTTTGATACTCAATTTGTCTTGCTTGTCCTATTTGTGTACATTTCCCTTCCGTGCATGTAATTTTTAGTGTGTAATGTGATAGAAGTATTATTAATTCTTAATAAATGCCCATATAAAGATGCACATAAAGACTAATGCCCACACCTCACAAATACTAAATTTGAGAATTGTGTACACTTCACCCATGAACCCTAAGGGTACCCTTGCAAGTTTGGGCATGAACACAACCACTTTGCATTAAATAGTACATAGGCATATATGAAATAAAATTCTTTGCAACAAACAACACTTTAAACAGGTTTACTGGGTTTCAAAAGATCTCTTAAATCCTATATCAAGCTCTATAGAATTCATGCAGAATTTAGTCTATTGATCAGACAATTAGAGGACTTGAAGTGTGGTCAGTGAAGGAAAAAATCTTATACTACTGTTTCAAAACAACCCTAATCTGTCAAACTAAGCAAATAATGATTGGATTTGGTCTACCTTAGAAACTGTACCAAATTAACAAAAAGAGGACCAACCTGATTGTGAAGCAGAAAAATTATGATGAAAACCTGCACTTCCTCCACTAGTTCCTTTAAGCCATTCTGGAACCAGAGTAGGCCCACTTCTATCCATACCTGCTGTAGACCATTGTACTCAGAAGAAAAGGGCTCCAATCTCTCAAATTCCAATGAATAAACTCACTTCCTTTCCACAACAACCAGCCTAACCCACATTGTCCCAGGAGTCAAAATTTTTGAAGCCTTTCAAACTCCAACTCTCAAATTCATTTCATCTCCAAAGCAATGAATGTAGCCCTAACCCACAACCTCAATGTCACAATGCAAGACTCTAGACTATTCCTTAACAACCCCTTAAAAAGTCCCCCATGATAAACAATATCAAGGCATTATTTCCCTTGCATCTATATCTCTGATTTTGGCTTCAATACGAGGCAAAGTAATTTCCCTGTTCTTCAAAAATGCTAATAGGACCTAATGCAAGTGCATATGTAAGTAATTGAATTGTACTTTCTCTAAATTTTTTGGAACAACTTCCTATTGAAGATCTATTTGACAGAATGTGGTTGAAAGGACAGTCAACTAAATGCAAGGGAAATTTTTAGGCTTCACAAATTAGTCCTAAATGCAAAAGATTAGTTATAAATGAGTAAGTTTATGACAGTCATTAATGGACTGTGTGTGAAGGGACAGTCCTTTAAAATTGATATGAAGTGGAATGTGCATAGATTGAGAGGTAGTTTACTATACTATTATGAGAACATAGGAACCACCTTGCTCAAACATCAACAATAGTAACCCTACATTTAAGACTACTTCTAACCTTTGAGTCACCTTAGATAGATTTCACAAAACAATTTCTAGACACTTTGATTCTATGATGGAAAACACCTTGGAGACCTAATGCCCTTTTAAGACTCTATCCCACCTTGATAGCCACAAGTCATCATTTATAGATACATACAAAAGAAATCATCAAACAAGTGACAATCTTAACAGTCATTAAGGAAGACAACCTATTGAAAGAGACAACATATAAGAGGTTGAAAGCATAGGAGGCAAATTTATAGATAGCAAGAATAACAGTTCACTATGCAATGAAGACAAATCTGGGGAGACTCTACACACAGGCAATCAAGCATAATGAGGCTAGTGATCAAGAGATAGAGGATGGCAATCACATTGAAAAAGATTCAATAATAGTGATAAGAGATTGTAAAGTTTGGACAGTCAAGATGAATGCATGTGGAAAGAAACAGTCAAAAATATCATTCTAATGCAAAAATATAGTCCAAGAATGGCAAGGAAGGATGGGCATTTCCAACTAACGAAGGAAAGGGTTCAGGGGTAGACTTCAAGCAACATGAAGACCCTAAAAGCGTATCACCTTACAAGTAGGGCATATGAATTTTTGAAGATTACAATAGTCTATAAGCAAAGATTCAGATAGCATACATCAATATTCTCATGAGTTGGGTCATTTGTTAGAGTATGTGTTCCTAGAAATGAACACTCACCATGAATTTGTTAAGAGGCAGCATATCAAATTTCAAAGTCACCTTTCATGCCAAAAAAGTTACTAATTTTGGCTTCAGTACGAGGCAAAGTAATGTCCCCATTCTTCAAAAATGCTAATAGGACCTAATGCAAGTGCATATGTAAGTAATTGAATTGTACTTTCTCTGAATGTTTTGGAACAACTTCTTATTGAAGAGCTATTTGACAGAATGTGGTTGAAAGGACAGTCAACTAAATGCAAGGGAAATTTCTAGGCTTCACAAATTAGTCATAAATGCAAAAGATTAGTTATAAATGAGTAAGTTTATGATAGTCATTAATGGACTGTGTGTGAAGGGACAGTCCTTTAAAATTGATATGAAGTGGAATGTGCATAGATTGAGGGGTAGTTTACTATACTGTTATGAGAACATAGGAACCACCTTGCTCAAACATCACAATAGTAACCCTACCTTTAAGACTACTTCTAACCTTTGAGTCACCTTAGATAGCTTTCACAAAACAGTTTCTAGAAACTTTGATTCTCTGATGGAAAACACCTTGGAGACCTAATGCCCTTTTAAGACTCTATCCCACCTTGATAGCCACAAGTCATCATTTATAGATACATACAAAAGAAATCATCAAACAAGTGACAATCTTAACAGTCATTAAGGAAGACAACCTATTGAAAGAGACAACATATAAGAGGTTGAAAGCATAGGAGGCAGATTTATAGATGGTATAAGAAAGAATAATAGTTCACTATGCAATGAAGAAAAATTTGGGGAGACTCTACACATAGGCAATCAAGCATAATGAGGCTAGTGATCAAGAGATAGAGGATGACAGTCACATTGCAAAAGATTCAATAATAGTGATAAGAGATTGTAAAGTTTGGACAGTCAAGATGAATGCATGTGGAAAGAAACAGTCAAAAATATCATTCTAATGCAAAAGTATAGTCCAAGAATGGCGAGGAAGCTGATCTTGATTAATGGTGTTGACTGAGTGTTTTGAAGAACTTGATTGAGTTTGGGACTCTTAATTCAAATGTTTGAGTTGGAAACTATTACAAAGAGGCATATAGTTGAATAAGTGTGTCAAGGTGTTGTTTTTTGTCTTAGCTCTGCATTAGACATGTTTGTTATAAACAAGCAAGTCAATAAAGCCATTAGAAGGATGAAATAAGTTACATTTTTGCATACATGGAGATGATGCAGAGACAAGAGAGAAATCAAAACCTTGACACACTTATTAAACTATATGCCTCATTGTAACATTATCCAACACAAACATTTGAAATAAGAGTCCCAATCTCCTTCAAATTCTTCAAAACACTCAATCAACATCATTAATCAAGATCAACTTCCTTTACAACTTCTCCCAACCTTTCATAATGGCATAAGATGATTACAAATGCAAACTTTATCTGCCTAAGCACAACCAAACATATATCACCATTATTTGAGTCAAACAAATAATTGCATTTGTTTTGTGCAATCTTGAACAACTTGACTCCCCAAAACTCCAACTCACCTAATTTCAACATAAATGGTCTTAACTGACCTTATTTAGAATAAAAAGACTCAAAACACTTTAAATTACTCTTGACTCCTAAAATCAACCTATTACATTTTACCATACCAAACTGTCCTGTATTGGAAAATGTGTTGACATTTGCATATGATTGTGTTTCTATTTTCAGTCTTGAGGTATGTTGTTTATCCATTCTTGGCTCAACATTTACTTTCTTCCTTTCACCTGTACCTGCACACAAACAAGTATTAGCAAAACCAACACCATGAGGTTCCTTCAACTCAATCTCATATCCTTGCTTAGGTCTTTCCTGTTGTGCACTTTGTATTTCTACCCCTGTCATCAGTCCTTTATCTTTCCTCTGCCCAACATTTGAGTGTTTACCATGTTCTACACCTGTAAACAAAATATTGTTAACAACTCTTTGACTTTGTTCCTTTTCTTTGCTATGCACATGCCTGCAATTTTCCTTAATACCCTATTTTTTTTGTCCTTTATTGTATACTCCATCAACTGGCTCCATCATTGTTATAGCAGGCTTATGTACCCCTGTACCTGCAAACTCAACTTGTTTCTCATCCTTATTCATAGCCACGGGACACTCAATAGTCCCTACAACAATACTGCCAAGCAACTTCACTATCCTTACCTCCTTTACCTCTATATTTTCCTTGTGACTTGTTGTTCCTGCATTGTTAGTCCTCAAATGATCTCTACAAAGACAATTATAAAAACACATAACTCAATGTGTAGGGTCCATAATGAGTACCAGTTGAATTCACTATAAGAGGCTAGATTTAAAATTAGATCCCTAGAGGTATAAAAGAAGAACGAAATTAAATTATAATTCATTACTGAGTCACTGACCAACAGAATTAAAGCGATGGGCAACAAAACAGACAGTATACCAGCAGTCACCCATATAAACTAGTATATCAATGAGCACCCACCTTGCTGATTTTCTCACATGATTGTGCTCCCTTCTACATTTTAATTAATTACATTGGATATTCCAACATCAGATAATTCCACCTTAAAATTATTGCTCCCCTAAGCTAAGAATAACAATGGCCAGTATAGCAGGCAATTTGCATATTGCAAGGAATTTCCTCTCTAAACGGCTACAGAAGTACACATGGGCATGGTTAAGAATTAAGTTCCTACCTACTAAAATGATCAATTAGAGGTCTCTTTTTCCTCAACTCAATCACAAGAGATTATTATCTCGGTGATAAGCAATAGGCCTATTCTTAGTTCTCTATTGCAGAAGGTTTAGTCCACATGCCTTGTGTGAAGCTTCCAAGGATCAAACCAAAGCTGCATTCTTTCCCACTAATTTAAGCAATTTCCATGGGACAACAAGGAAGGAAGAAACTCATCAAACTTGATCCTTGTCATGACATTGACATAAAAAATTGTACTCAATTGGGCCACAAAGGCCAAAGTTGGCAATTTCTCATATGTTAAGAAACATTGTAATTTCGTACTAGATAAAATAATCTTGGCAAGGATATTTCACAACTTCATTTCTATAAAAGATGAGAAATTTTTTAAATTTACAACACTCAATCTTATTTTTCTTCAATTGTATACATATAAAGAGACTTACCAATATTGTAAAGAAGTGGGCATCAAAATTAGCAGGTGATCTTTAATTGGTATGAAAACAATAGAAATCTCCAAGTTAAAAAGAATAGAGATAGTAGTGGAAATTGAAAGTTGCCATATCCTTGTCTAGCCACTAGGCATGGAAGAAAAATATGTGTCACATCTGTATTATGTGCTTGGTAGTTGGCATCATCAAACAATCAATATAAATGTGGGCGAGAATGAAGGAAAAACCTTTGTATTATTGAAGTGCTCTCTCTATTTCCTTATGCATCATAGACCACATTTAATGAGCGGGATACAAGTAGCCCTTTCATCTACTTCTATAGCATAGATACTGACTCTAGTCTTTCGTGGCTTTAAAAGCCAATATGAGATCCAATAGACGGCTATAATGATAAAGGCTTTCCATATGATTTTATTGAGATACAATCTAAAAAATTGTAACATAAACTAATCAGAAAAGCTTGGAACGAACTACTGATAAGCCCGTGAATATAAAAAATGAGTAGATCTTGCTTGTAAGGAGTAAAATAGTTTTTATATCTTTCTATTTAGCTTGAGTTATAAATGTATAATTTCAATTGAATTCCTTAATTTGAATGTATTAAATAGAGTGCATGTGATCTCACCAAACAATAAAAGTAGCTCCAAAATCAATCTTTTTTAAGAGCAACTCTTAGCAAATAAATGCAAGCAACTAGGAGAAAGGAGATTTTTTTGAAAAGGTAAAAAGGCCATCACATGCCTAGCATTTTGTGCTAAGATAAAGGATCAAAGCACTCACAATAGAGAATTGGAGATTAAACTGGATAAACCAAGTGATATTGGTTTGAAAGGTGATAATGTTAACTTTGAGTTTATAAGCTGAATTGAAATTTTGAACAAAAATTAACTATCATCCACATGTTTTGGATAATAAATTATTTTTTCCTAGTTTTTGACTCCTCACACCTTGGTAGAAATGTCTGTTTTGTAATTTTCTCTTGTTTTCTAATATGTTATAAGGAAAGTTTGTGATAAGGTTACTGAACAATAGTTAATATGGAATGCTTGTTGATATTTAAATTGCTGATGTGTATGCACAAGCAGGCTGATGAGAATGGGCTTTCAGCTACTAGTATGTTGAGTGGAAAGCAGCTTGCTTCTCCAAACACGGCGAGTTCTGTGATGACCTTAGTGGACACATTTTATCGTATTTTCTGTGTTCTATGGTATTGAATATTAAATCTTACAATTTTTTATTTGTCTGAATGAGATATTGATTGAGCTGCATGTAGCTACTGTAATCTAAAGAGAAAATTGTACAAGTTTATTAGTTTATGTTAATCATGCATAATGTTTTTTTGGAAGCCTTTATGCAAGTTTAGTAAGAACATGGATGAAGTGCAACTTTTGAACATCATAAAAACTCAACATATCTTCCAAGGATTGTTATAGATCAAATATAATATAAGTTGAACGTCATGCTTTGGATTTATTTTTGGCTGCCTTGTGCATCCTTTTTTACTAATCTTCTTATGTGTGGATGGAAACCAACCCTATACCTGGTCAAATCATTTTTTCAAAATGTTAGCTTCAAGTTTATAAGTTGAATTGAAATTTTGAACAAAAATTAACTATCATCCACAGGTTTTGGATAAGAAATTATTTTTTCTTGGTTTTTGACTCCTCACACCTTGGTAGAAATGCCTATTTTGTAATTTTCTCTTGTTTTCTAATATGTTATAATGCAAGTTTGTAATAAGGTTACTGAACAATAGTTAATATGGAATGCTTGCTGATATTTAAATTGTTGATGTGTATGCACAAGCAGGCTGATGAGAATGGGTTTGTTAAAAAGATCAGCTACTAGTATGTTGAGTGGAAAGCAGCTTATTTCTCCAAACACAGTGAGTTCTGTGATGACCTCAATGAACACATTTTATCTATTTTCTGTGTTTTATGGTATTGAATATTAAATGTTACAATTTTTTATTTGTCTGAATGAGATATTGATTGAGTTGCATGTAGCTGTTGTAATCTAAAGAGAAAACTATACAAGTTTATTAGTTTATGTTATTCATGCATAAAAATTTGTTGGAAACCTTTATGCAAGTTTAGTAGGAACATGGATGGAGTGCAACTTTTGAACGTAATAAAAACTCAACATATCTTCCAAGGATTGTTATAGATCAAATATAATATAAGTTGAATGTCATGCTTTGGATTTATTTTTGGCTGCCTTGTGCATCCTTTTTTATGAATCTCCTTATGTGTGGATGGAAACCAACCCTATACCTGGTCAAATCATTTTGTCAAAATGTTAACTTTGAGTTTATAAGCTGAATTGAAATTTTGAACAAAAATTAACTATCATCCACAGGTTTTGGATAAATTTTTTTTTTCCTAGTTTTTGACTCCTCATACCTTGGTAGAAATGTATGTTTTGTAATTTTCTCTTGTTTTCTATGTTATAAGGCAGGTTTGTAATAAGGTTATTGAACAATAGTTAATATGGAATGCTTTTTGATATTTAAATTACTGATGTGTATGCACAAGTGGGCTTATGAGAATGGGTTTGTAAAAAGATCAGCTGCTAGTATGTTGAGTGGAAAGCAGCTTGCTTCTCCAAACACGATGAGTTCTGTGATAACCTCAGTGAACACATTTTATCGTATTTTCTGTGTTCTATGGTATTGAATATTAAATCTTACAATTTTTTATTTGTCTAAATGAGATATTGATTGAGTTGAATGTAGCTATTGTAATCTAAAGAGAAAACTATACAAGTTTATTAGTTTATGTTATTCATGCATAAAAATTTGTTGGAAGCCTTTATCCAAGTTTAGTAGGAACATGGATAATGTGTTATTTTTTGGAAGCCTTTATGCAAGTTTATGTTATAATGTGTTATTTTTTTCTTTTTGCAGGAATGTATTGATAAACTCAAAGAAGGAGATAAAGTTAAGGTGTCAGATCCATTAGATGGTGATGTTGTGGGCATTGGGTGGATTCACTCCCTATCTATTGTACATGGACTCAACTTGAAAGGAACAATGGATGCAAATGTAAACATTTTAAAGGTTACAAGTAACATACCCCTTGTTTATGAAGACAAAATAGATGGAGTTGTTTGTCTGAAAGAGAAAGAGGGAACCTTCACACAGTGGCCACTAAAATATTTGCAAAAAATGACATAGTTGAACATATTTATCATGTACTAGTTGCTAGACATCTTGGCTCACTACTTTATGTAGTATTTTGAATATGTTGTTCATGGATCTTAATTATCATGATGTATTTGAAAGACTTGGAAACTCTTAGACAACTTTGACATTTTTTATTATATTTACATATATACTCTTAGACATCTTTGACATCTTATAACTTGATATATATATTGATATATATTTGCATTAAATTTTTTTATTGTCGATTACCTTTATTTATCATGATGTTGAATCAATCTTTTAATTTTAGTATGTTGTAGCTTGTACGCATATGTAATATTTTTATTTACTTTTATGTTTTAGTTCAAATTTAATATTATGTTAGTTTTGCATTATAAAATTTATGGTATTTAATAAACTATTTATTTCGTGATTATATTTACTACCAATTAATGGAAACTAGTAAATAAAATGACTAAATTAATGACTAATTGTATGACTAAAGTAATGATTAAATTAATGACTAAATATGACTAAATGACTAAATAACTAAATATATGACTAAAGTAATGACTTAAATAATAACTAAATATATGACTAAAGTAATGACTAAATTAATGACTAAATATATGACTAAATTAATGACTAAATATATGACTAAAGTAATGACTATGACTAAATAAATGACTACCTTGACTAAATAAATGACCAGTTAACAACAATTAATGACTAAATTAATGATTAAATATATGACTAAATTAATGACTAAATATATGACTAAATAAATCACTACCATGACTAAATAAATGACCAGGTAATAACAATCAATGACTAAATTAACGACTAAATCAATGACTAATTTAATGACTAAATCAATGACTAAATTAATGACTAAGTCAATGACCAAATTAATGACCAAATCAATGAGTACAAATCAATGACTAAATAAATGACTAAAATAGTTTAGTCATAAATTTGGTCGCGTTATAAATGACTGGCAATAAACTACTAATGGTCACGTGACCAAAATTAGTCATTTATATGCAATTTTTAGTAGTTTATTTAGTCATATATTATTGTTTGTGTACTAGTGCTAAGAATAAAGTTAATAAGTTGAATAAATTTTGAAGTTGTGGGACAAATGATTCACCCCCCCTCTCAGTTGTCTTCTCTTGTTTTGCCAACAATTGGTATCAAAGCTAAGTTCCTTGGAAGAAGTTTAATAGCTTAAGGTGATTTGGGATGGCAAGCTACAAAAGGATAGTCCGATATTTGATGGAACACATTGCTTCTTGTGGAAGACTCGAATGGAGTGTCATCTGAGATACATTGGTGAACCCTACTAGAGCATTACAAGTAATAAGTATGTTATTCCACTGAATAGTACATATGTTGAGTATAATATCCAAGCTAAGGAAGCTTTGTTGAGTGCTTTGACTGATTCTGAGATGAAAAATGTTATGGATTTGAAGACTGCTTATGAGATTTGGAAAAATTTGGAAACCTTATATGAAGGTGATGATAATGTGAAGATTGCTAAGTTGCAAAGCTTGAAAGGAAAATATGAAAGGTTGAGAATGAGAGATGATGAGAATATTAATAATTTTATGCAAAGAGTGAATGAACTTGTGTGTGGTATTAGATGTGTTGGTGGAAAGATAGAAGAATCTAGATTGTTGCTAAAGTGCTTAGATCCTTGCCTGATTCCTACAAAGTCAAGGCTAGTGCTATTGAAGAGTTCGAGTTGTAACAAACATAACTAGAGATACATTGGTTGGTAATTTGTCTGCTTTTGAGTTGAGCGAATTTGGTGATGCCCTTCCTAAAGTTGAATATGCATTTAAGGCCACTACTTCTAGAAGAGATAGACATAGATATGAACCAGTGAGAGTTCATCTAGAAAGACATTCAAGTATGAAGATGAAATTAGACAAATTGAAGAAGAAGAAAAAGAGATGGAAGAGTTGGAAGCACTTATTATCAAAAAGGTACCAAGAGAAAAAGGTAAGTATGAAGGAAATCTGCCTCTTAAATGTTTTTCTTGCAACAAGATAGGTCATTTTGCATCAAGGTGTCTGAAAAGAGCCCCTAAACCAAGACATAACAAGCCTAGATTTTAGAAGAAATGTTACTATGTTGTTGATGAAGGTGTAACAGATGAAGAATCTGATAGAGATGATGATGAATGGGTATATATTGTTGTCAGAGAAAATATTCTTGTATCTACTGAATCTGCTAGTTGTACAAATGTGGAAAAAGCCCTGGTTGCTCGAATTGAAGAGAAAGATGAATGGGTAATTGATAGTGGATATTCACATCATATGACAGGAGATAAAAGTAAGTTTGTGAGCTTTGAAAAATATGATGGCGGTGTTGTAAGATTTGGTGATAATATAGTTGGTGTGATCCATGGAAAAGGATGCATTTCTCTTCATGATAAGCATAATACTGATGGTGTTCTATATGTGGAAGTCTTGAAGCATAATCTTTTGAGTGTTGGTCAAATGGTTGATAAGGGATATAATCTTTAGTTCAATGATGGAAAGTGCAGAATATTAAGTTCCGAAAATGTAATTGCAGTAAGTACAAAGAAAAAAGGTAATATCTTTCACTTGAATGCTGCTAGTAAAAGTTGTTTGATTGCTCAAGTTGATGAAAGTTGGTTATGGCATACAAAATTGTGTCATGTTAACTTTGATAATATTGTCAAGATAAGTTCTACAAAGGCTGTGAGAGATCTACCTAGGTTGGTGAAACCTACTAATGCAATATGCAAGGAATGCCAATTGGGAAAACAAACTAGAATTTTATTTTGGAGTAAAAAGCATTGTTCAAATGAATTGTTAGAGCTTGTGCATACTGATTTGTGTGGTCCCTCTAAGTTCAGAAGTCTACAAGGTTGATTATTCTAGAATGGTATGGTTTACTTTCTTAAGAGAGAAATTTGAAGCACTAGAAAAGTTCAAGTTCTTTAAAGCTATGGTTGAGACAGAGACATAGGTTTGAAGATTAAGTGTCTGAGATCATATAGAGGTGGTGAATTCACTTCTAGTTAATTTAATTCTTTTTGTGAAGAACATGAAATAAAGAGACAATTGTCTGCACCGCAGACCCCTCAACAAAATGGAGTTGTGGAAAGGAAGAATAGAATAGTTGAAGATATTGCTAGAACAATGGTGCTGGAAGGAAATGTCCCTCATATCTATTGGAGAGAAGTTATGAGTACTGCTGGGTATATACTCAATCAGGTAAAAATCAAAGGTGATACTGGTAAGACCCCTTTTGAGCTATGGACTGGTCAAAAGCCTACTGTTAAATACTTCAATATATTTGGAAGCAGATGTTACATTAAGAGAGATGAAGACATGGGAAAATTTGATGCTAGGAGTGATGAAGGTATCTTTCTAGGTTATTCTACTAAGAGCAAGGCCACTGGTGTTACAATAAAAGATTGAAGAAAATGGTTGAAATTGAAAATGTTAAGGTTGATGAAGACTTTGGTACACCATCTAGAACCTGTGGATATGAATCTGATGATTAGAATGATAGTACAAATCAAGGAAAGCAAGATCAAACTACAAATCAAGTGAAAATCAATCTAGAAAATCAGGAGAATGAAGAAGAAGGAGAAACTGGTGGAAACATAGAAGAAACTAAAGTTGAAGAACAACCTAAGAAGACTCCGAGGTATGTAAGATTCAAACATTCAGAAGATCAAATTATAGGTGATAAGAACAAAGGTGTCCAGACTAGGAGAAAGATTGCAAAAGAATATTGCTTGATTTCTAAGACTAAGCCTACTAGTGTGAATGAAGCATGTAAAGATGTGCATTGGGTTGAATCAATGAAAGAGGAATTGAAATAGATTGAAAAGAATGATACATGGACTCTCATTTCCATAACTAAGGATAAGAATTTTATTGGAACTAAATGGGTTTTCAGAAACAAACTGAATGAGCAAGGTGAAGTGATTAGAAACAAAGCATTACTGGTATGCAAAGGATACTCACAAATGGAAGGAATTGATGTTGAAGAGACCTTTTCCCCTGTTGCTAGAATTGAAGCTATAAGATTATTTCTTGCCTATGCTACTCACAAGGATTACAAAGTTTATCAGATGGATGTCAAATCAACTTTTCTAAATGGCGAATTGGAAGAAGTGTATGTTGAGCAACCTGATGGATTCTAGTTGACTGATATGGAAGATATGGTGTGCCAGTTGAACAAAGCATTGTATGGACTTAAGCAAGCCCCTAGAGCATGGTATGCTAGATTGGACAAGTATTTGCTGAAGCTTGGATTTAACAAAGGTACTGCTGATAGTAATCTGTATTTCAAGAATGATGATAAAGATTTGATTGTTGAAGTATTTGTTGATGACATTATTTTTGGAGGAGATGATGCTTTGTGCATGAAGTTTTCTAGTGAAATGCATAATGAATTTGAGATGTCTATGATTGGTGAGATGAAATTCTTTTTGGGATTACAAATTACTCAGTTAGACAAAGGGATATTTATATCTCAGTCCAAGTATGTGAAGGAATTGTTAAAGAAGTTTGATATGGAAGATTCAAAGCCATGTGGTACACCCATGGTGACCGGATGCAAGTTGACTACAGAAGATGATTCTTCGAAAGAAAATCATACAAGTTACAGATCAATGATTGGTGGATTGTTGTACTTAACTCAAACCGGGCCTGATATTATGAATGTTGTATGTATTGTTGCAAGATTTCAAGCTGATCTAAAGGAATCTCATGTGACTGTTGTGAAGAGAATTTTCATATACTTGAAGGGAACTGCTGATCTTGGCCTATGGTATCCTAAATATGATGATCTTACTTTGAGTGCCTTTACTTATGTTGATTGGGCAAGAGATGTAAATGATAGGAAAAGTACTAGTGGTGGAGCATTTTTCTTGGGTAAGAAGCTAATTTCATGGTTAAGCAAGAAGTAGAATGCCATTTCTTTGTCCACTGCTGAGGTCAAATACATTGTTGATGCTAACAATTGTACTCAAGTCCTATGGATGAAACAAATGTTCAAGGATATTAGAGTTGTATATGATGAACCTATTGCTATATACTATGATAATTCAAGTGCTATTAACATTTCCAAGAATCTGGTGCTGCATTAAAAAAGAAAGCATATATCTATCAAGTTTCACTTTTTGAGGGAGAAGGTAAGTGAAAAAGAAGTAAGATTGGAATATGTGCCTACTAAGGAGCAGATTACAAACATCTTTACCAAGTCATTGTCTAAGGATACTTTTGAGTATCTCAGAAGGAATTTAGGGGTGATTACTTCTCCTAATTAGAACTAAGGATGCAATGCAACTACATTAGTCTATGCATTTCATAGACATATTTTGTTTCAAATTGATGTTGTGGTGGCTGCTACTCAGGCAGAGTAGTCAGATGTTCAGAAATTCAGATATGTGGTTCAAAGCTTAGAGATTCTTTGTCATTGATGTCAAAGGGGGAGAAGAGTCATGTGAAAAACTGGTGATTATATGGGGAGAAGAGTTATGTGGGAGAAGTCATGAGAAAGAGTTGAGGATAAAATGAGTTAGATCCTAAGGGGGAGTAAGTGTCAAGAGTTAATTGGGTTGATGGTGTTTTTCACATCATGTGTTGCCATCAATGACAAAGGGGGAGATTGTTGGATATTGTGGTTGTGTTGCTAATATGTGGTTTTCATTGATGTCAACACTATTAGCATTAATATATTTGAAGTTGTATATGTCAAGGATATTGAGAAAATTATAAAGAAATGAGTTGTAGGTTGTTAGTGGTTAAGTGAAGTTCAATATGGTGGTATGTTCTGTACGTTGAAGACAAAAGGTTTTGGACAAAAGGGTTTCTTACTGAGTGTATCTAGTCTATCCATGTCGAGTTTTAGAGATCCTCATGAAGATTTTCATTTAGACAGTTTTTTTGTTTCTTCAATTAGTGTTCCTAATTAAAGATGAGGCTATTCAATTAGTTCAATTGTTGTGGATGATTATCTATTGATTCTTAATGTTTGTGGATGCTTCTAGATCATGCTCTATCTTTTTTGCACGTCCACATTGATTGTTGTGCTTATGGTTGGCAATTTTCTCTTGTGTGTTCATATTTTTTATGTTCCTGGCTGACATGGTGCTGAAGCATGTTGTGGATCTTCGAGGAGAATTTAATTGAGATGTTTGTGTGTTGAAGATGTTGATTTAGGTCCTCACTAAGTTATGGCCAACTTTGGTTGATACACATTGATTATTATGAATGATTTGGGCCGACAGTTATATTCATTTTATTATTTCTTTATGGCCGACATGTAGCAGTGAAATTTCTTGTTGCAGATATATAAGAGCAGTTGTTTATTCAAATTGAAGTATGTGAGTGTGTGTGTATGTATGAATAATGTCCTAATCATTCGAAGGAAAAGCAGAGTGTGAAGAAAAGTGAAGAAGAGTGAAGAGTTGTTCATGCACTTAACTGAAACTATGATCAAGCATTAGCAGATGCTATTTTATCAGTTCAAATCCCTACAGATGGATTTAATTTGAATCCTCTTGTAAGACAGTGTGTCTTCCTTTGTAATTAAGCAGTGAGCTCTAGGCAGTGCACTTGAATGCAAGTGCATTCCCCATATTTCATTTTCATTATACTTTTAACAGGGTATAATTTTGTGGACTAACCTCCACCATGGTTTTTCCCCTAACAGGGTTTCCACGTAAAAAAATGTTGGTGTTATGTGTGTTTCTGATGTGTTAATGATCTCTATTTTCATGCTTAATAATCAGATCTAAGAATACAGTTAATAAGTTGAATAAGTTTTGAAGTTGTGGGACAACTAATTCATTGCCCCCTCTCAGTTGTCTACTCTTGTTTTTCCAACACTTTGATACCATGTAGCAATTTTTGATTCAACACCATAATAACCCAAGGATCACTTGCAACCAAAACACCCTTTCATAAAAGAGAGAGTAATTTTATTTACTAGGTAGATATCTATGGGCTGCAATATCTAGAACAAAACCAAAAGCAACCTCACAAGAGGATTGGAACCTAATGGATAAGAAAGCTAAAGGGTTCGATAAGATTCTATTTGGTTGATTTTGTGCTTTTGAATGTCCATGAGGAGAAGATTGTAGCTAAGCTTTGGAAGAAGCTTGGTGATATTTATTAAGGGAAATCCTTAGTAAATAAGTTATTCTTGAGAAAGAAGTTGTATTTTGTAAGGATGGAGGAAGGAGGATCCATTGTTGATCACCTAAATGCATTTAATATGCTTGTTGCTCAATTGGGTTCTATTGGTGTGAAGCTTGATGATGAGGACCATTGCATTTTATTGCTATGTTCTTTGTCGAACTTGTGGGACCACCTATGATGGATATTGGAAGCAGAACAACCAGTTTAAAGATGGAAAATGTGGTTGCTTTGTTGTTATTTGAAGAGATATAAAGGAAATCTTCTAAGATGGCCAAGGAGGCCCTATCTATTAGTGGTAGATCGAAGGAGAAAGGAAAGAAAAAGGACAAGAGGTATAAGACCAAATATCTAGGGAGATTTAAGTCTCCTAGTAAAAATTCTAAGGCTAAATACTAGAATCATGGTAAATCTGGTCATTTTCAGAAATATTGTAATGAGGATAAAAATTAGAAAAATGATAAATCCTCTAATTTTGAATCCTCATATGAAGATGCAGATACATTTGTAGTAGCCTTAACAATGCATGCATCAAAATATGTGTGGTTGATTGACTCAGGTGCCTCTTTTCACATGACCTTCATAGAGTTTGGTTCTCAAAGTATGAAGAGTGTGATGGTGGGAAGGTGTACCTAGGAAATAACTGTCACCTAAAGATTTTTGGTCATAGAAGAGTTAGTATCTGATTCCCTAATGGTAGAGTGAAGGGGATTGATGGTGTACTGCATATCCATGGTTTGGAATGAAATCTACTTTTAGTAAGTAAGTCGAGTGATGTGGGAGTGCAGGTTGTTTTCTCAAGTAGTGGATGCAAGATGACCAGAGGTTCTATGGTGCTTGCTAAGGGTGTTTGGATTGGCTCCTTGTCTAGGCTAGATGCATGAACAGTTTAGTGCAATAGTACTTTTGTGAAGTCTAAGAAAAGGGCTTTGGATTCTTCATCCTAACCATTAGATCAAGCAGAGAAGAAGACTGTGGTGTCTACATCTGATGGTCATGCTTTTTAGGTACCTAAGGGTGCTAATGCTTTGGAGATGAAGCTCCCAACCAAGAAAATAATGTTGTGGCACCAAAGGCTTGGCCATATTGGTGAGAAGGGTCTTAGAGCCCTGAAAAATAAGATCCTTGTTGAAGGCCTTGATGACTGTAATCTCGAGTTTTATTTTTGTGAACATTGTATATATGGAAAACAACACTATGTTACATTTTATTCTAGTTCTCATAAATATTCCAAGGTTTTGGATTATGTGCATTCTGATGTGTTTGGTCCTATTAATGTTCCTTTGTTGTCTAGATCTATGTATTTTATCTCATTCATAAATGACTATTCTAGAAGGACATTTGTGTACTTCCTTAGAAGCAAATCTAAAGTTTTTAGTCAATTTAAGGAATTGAAATCCTTGGTTGAAAACTAGATTGGTAGGAAAATCAAGTGCTTGAGGATAGATAACGGTGGTGAGTTTTGTTCTATAGAATTTGAAAAGTTCTATAAGGACCATGGGATTGAAAGAAACACAACTCCATACACCCCACAACAAAATGGAGTTGTGGAGAGGATGAAAAAAATGCGATGGAGAGGGCTAGGAGTATGTTGAGTGGTGTTGGCCTTGAAAAAAAGTTCTAGGCTGAAGTTGTAGCCACTTGTATAGGAGTGAATTTGCACCCCTTATGCAAATTCCCCTTTTTCCTTTTTCCACCTTAGAAAAGCAAGTTCAAAGGCTTAATTACACATAAGCCCGCTACTTTCATCCCACTTGGTGCCTGTTTTGTGCATCGGTGGGGGAATTTCTATTGGGGATGCTTGCCTGGTGCACAAATTTCTGTGCGACCCGCTTATGTCCCTAGCAGATTCTTGTGGTTGAACCTACAGAGGTGTTACACTTCTCATTGGGAGTCAAGTTGTAATGCCCTCTTCAACCGAATGACTCTAATATGGCCATTTTCTTCATCTCCTCTTCAAATTCTCTCCTTCAACAAGCATTTCATCTTCTAAGCATTCAGTTGAACTTCTTCCAAGAATTTAGTTCAGTCTCTTCACTCATTTCTTACACTTCCAAGCATTCTAGCAGCACCCTTACACTCCATTGCAGCAACAAATTCACTCCATCACTTCGATAGAGCAAGTTTGCGACAACACCATTGCAGCAAAGGCTTGAGTACTCTCATTTTCTCCCCCAAGCAGCCTTGAGTGCTCTTGGTGGAGGTGGTAAGCTCCCCTTTTCTCTCCTCTATCACTTGGTTGAGTAAACACACTTATTGTTTTGTAGTGTTCTTGGTGTTCTTCATTATAGTACTTTCTTTATCATACTCGCTCTCTTGGCTATCCATGGAGGTGGAAACACCTAAATGGGGGTCTGACTAAGGTAGGCCCCTATATAGCCACCCAACATTTTTCTCTCTATCTTGTGTGTAGGTGGACATGCTTTCGAGGAGCTAGCTGGAAAATGAGTTTCTTTGTGAGATCCTTCTTGCCACCTTAACTCTTGTATTTTTGCTTTATCATATTAGAGTGTATTTTGTTTACTTAGTCACATTATTTTGGCCCTTTAGTAATAGTTAGCTGGGTCATTAGCTTGTTTTCTTAGGTTTGATCTTGTCTCTGTAGTTGTCTAGTTATGCCAATGTCAGCGCACTTGAGAAACACCAGTGCGTCGCGCTATCATCCCAAGATCATGCTTTCATCCTCAGGTAGAGAGATTCCTGAGGCATAGTGTTGAACCTGAAAACCAGCTCGCCAAACCCCATTCTACATTTTGGGTCTGTAGAGTGACTAAAGGACCTTATAGTCCTCATCATTCTCGTCCCACATATCTTAACACCCCACTAAGCTGAGGTAAGTTAGGGCAGCCTTCCGCATCTTGGCCTTCCATGACCTGGGGCCTTGCACGTGGTGGTCCCCCTCTCTTACATTTTTAGTGAACTCAACGTGAACCATTTTGGTTCTGTTTTGCAATACTGATAGTTCCTTTCCTTGTACTCTAAGAGTGTTGTGAGGCTTTTGCTTTACAACCCAACATGCAACCCCTAGTTGGCATGGTTGGAAGGTTCCGAAGGTGTTGCATAACAAAACATTAATTGGGTCATCGCTTTATCCTTTGACCTTTAGGGAATTTATGAAAGTATTTTCTAGTTTGCATAATGGCCTCCTTTCTACATCAACCTATCCCCTCTGCATAGCCTATGGAAAGTGGTACTGGTATAACCTTCACTTCATAGGAGCTGCTAATGGGTTTTAACAAGGAATCATATCCTCTTTATATCCCCATGTAGATCAATGGAAACATCATAGTGGGTGTTCTCATTGATCCGATGTCACAAGTAAACATAATAACTGAGGGTATTATACCGATCAAATTCTTACATAAAGATGGGTACAATGCACCTGTGAGTACCATCCACACACATGACAAGCTTTTTGTGTTTAGGGTGAAATTGGGTATACCTTGGTTGGTGGCGATGAATGTGGTACCCTTGGTCATGCATAAATGTTTAAAATTTATCCATGGGGTTTCCATATAGGTAATCCATGACACCAGATATAAACCACCGGTTGCTCATGGTAGTTACTCCTTGGACTACTCTTGGCCTGCACCCGTTGGTCCTCTTTCGCCTAGGATGTACCTCCTGCACTGAACATATCAAAATTATAAGAAAGGACACATGAGGTCGAAAGTGAGGTACACTCCCTCGCCTTATATTGTTTCACATAGGGCTTGCTTAAAGGTTGACAGTGATGCCACTAAGGCATGAAGGAGGGAAGAAGAGAAGCAGTTTCACAATCCTCCTTCTTCCTCTTTCGCTGGTCAGCTTGAAACTTCTTCTCATTCTACTTTGGTACTATCAGAATCTACTCCTCGTTTGTAGGAGAATCCTATGGTGCCTGCTTGGTGAAAGCCTAAGCATCCTACATTCCAAATTCTTATTCTGTCGACAGAGCTTAGACTCATTTGGTGTAATAGGAAGAAGGTCTCCCATGAAGAGTCCTCTTTGTATCAACCTCCACAGCCTCCTACTGCTTCTACTCCTAAAGCAGTGAACGGGAAGAGGCCCACTATCAAGGCTCTTGAGCTGACTCCCCTTGCTACTCCTCAACTTATTCCTCCTCTCATTCAAGAATTCATTCCTCCATTGAAAATGGCTATAGTGTATGTTCCCATGGTTGAGTAGGAGCCTTTTGTTCCTTCATAGCCTTCTGCCTCTAGCTCAAAGAATTGTAGAAACCACCTTATGCATGAACGCAAGCATCGATGAAAGGTTCTCTTGACTAAGCAGGTCACCTCGCAAAGGAAGGAGGAAGAGATGAACATTCCTGCTTTAGGGCCTCCTGCAACATCTTCCTCTCCCCTTCCTTCTACTTCTCTTTAGTCTAGTTCTGCATCACTTTCGGCTTCTGTTGCAAGTATGAATGTGCCTAACCCTAAGGGGGTACAAGTGTTCATCGTTCCTTTGATGGAGTCACCTTTGCTGATATTTGTTTTCCATATCCAACCTTTCTCAAAACCTGTGGATATGATTAATACCTTAGTTGTGTCCGTTGCGGCTCTTTCCTCCTCTTCCTTTGTGCCTTTAGCCTTGTCTATGGGGATTTCATCTCCTCCAATGAAGGAAAAGATGGAGTGTGGTCCTCCTAGTAGCAAAGGATGTAAGAGTAGCCCACTTTCTCCGCAAGGTGGCCTCGCGTTGACCTATTTTGTCTTGGTGACGGAACTAGTCCTAGCTTGTCTTGAGTATGTCACCACTCCTGAGTCACTCGATGAGCCTAGCAGTGAATCTCAGGCATAGCCTGTGCCATCCACTGAAGTTAGACATGAAGCTCCTGCGGGGTGCATGTTTAACTCTGTGTATGAAGTCTCGGCCTTGTCAACGATCTTCACGGAGTCACTGACCTTAGCTCCACAAGAGCTCAGTGAAGAAGATCTTCTAGGACCTTCTTCCTTGGCCCTTGTTGTGGGAGGGTCAGATGCTCCTCCTCTTAACATCCCACCATTGCAGGCTCATCCTCCTTCCCCCTATAATGACCTAGAGTGGGAGGCGGATGACCTATTGGTTGATCAATGTTAGGAGGAGGCCTCTTCTTGATCTTTTGTGTGTGTGTGTGTTTTATGATGTGTTCCTTGGTGATCGTATTGTGTGTGTCTAAATGACCCTCATCACCCTTGTTGGTGCATGGATATAGGCATAGTTTTTTTGTTGTAAACCTTCTTCTATTTGTATCATCATTCTTCCATGTTTGTGCTTAATTTTCAATAAATTGGGGACAATGCAAAGTGTTGGAGGCTTTTAGGCTTCCCTTCCATGTTGATCCAATTTTTTATTTTTACTTTATTTTCCATGCATTCTTCTTGATCTGGTTGGGGATTGATTATCTTTCACCCTGCACCATGGTTACCTATTATTTATATGAACAAGGATAGATTTGACCCCACTAAACCAAATCCCCTTGTGTCCTTTGTTTTTGTTATTTTCTCTCTTTTGCTTTCTCTTTATCTTTCTCTCTTCTTTGCTTGGGTTGTCCCTCTCATGTGTGACAATGCTTCTCTTCAATATTTTGATTTTTAGAAAAAAAATTCATTGCCACAAAATCTTTTCTTGAAGTATTCACAAACCTTTTTTTAGAATCACATTCTCAACTTGGAACCCTAATGGAACATGTTTCCTTCATCATGAGTTCATAAAGAAAGGACTTAGAAACCTTCCTCTGGAGCGGGAACAACTTTGACCTTCCCCTCACATGGGGGCATATTCTTCCTTTCAAATTCCTTGATGAAGTGAACATATTTCAAAAGGATCCCTTGATGATGGATCAATTCGAGAAAAAGAAAATCTAATTTTGAACTACATGTCCCTTGAGTGGAGCCCCTCTTCACATTGGGTCCCCAAGGACCCCTTCAATTTTTTTCCAAATTATCGATGGTTTGCGTGACTGTCCGCTTACTTGCCTACATGGCCGCTTCCTAACTCTATGAAGTCCACTTTCCTAGGTTTCCTCCATGTGAGAGATCTTAGGGGATACCTCCCTATAGGATTGAGAGCCTATAGGGTGCTTCCTTTGAGCTTCCTCTATGCAATAGATCTTGAGGGGTGGATCCCCTACAGGTTTGCGAGCCTATAGGGTGCTTACTTGGGTTTCCTCCATGCGAGAGATCTTGGGGGTTACCTTCTCTACAGGTTTGCGGGTCTATAGGGCACTTCCTTGGGTATTCTTCATGCGAGAGATCTTGGAGAATACCTTCCCTACATGTCTATGGGTCTGTAGGGTGATTTCCTCGCTTCCTCCACGTGAGAGATCTTGGGGGATGCTTCCCAGGTATCCTCCATGTGAGAGTTCTTGGGGGATGATGAGTCTAGTTTATGGTGTAATTTTGGGTAGGATTTATGATTTATTTTTTGAAGTAGTCATGGACCTCAATGTTAAGTGTTGATATTTTTATGATATTTCCTGAAGACTATAGACATTGGGCCTAATCCTATTTTTTCAAATCTTTAATGGCATTGGGATGTTATATGGACTATCTATATTAATTCTGAATGTGGTTAATGAATGTTCTTTAAGGTGGTTACAAATATGCAATTATTGTGCATACTAACATTGCCATGTAGATATAGTTTGAGGATACTAAATTGAGAAAGATACCACCAGCTAGGGCATACACCATAACATCCAGTGGGGGAATCATTCAAAGGTCAAAGGAGGTCGACAAAAAGACATTCCCCATGCAAATCAAATGTAACCACCTTGTGATGGTCTTTATTGATGTTGAGCGAATATAGGCATTACTGCTATGCTGAATCTGTGGGCACATATGACCAGATTCCATGCATGCATAACCACCTCTCCACTTTCTCTACTTTCTCTAAATGGTATCCTCCTAGTTCACGGAGTTGATTGCCTTGATTAGTTGATAGTATAAATAAGGATCAAATGCTCCTTCTTAGGAGGTTACACGGTCTTATATTGTACTTGCATTCTTAGTTTCTAGTGATACAGTTGTACTCATGTTTCCCGATGAATAAAATGAAGTTCTAAGTTTGAGCATCTGAGTTTTCATTAGTAGTAGAGGATACTCATCCAAGGGGACCCACTTGGTGAGAAATATGTCCTTTAACTTAGTTTAGCCTAGTTATTACTTTCTATTAAGTAATTAGTTAAGATTCTAGCGTTGACTATTCCTGCAACCACTAGAATTCCATTCTATGACTGTTCCTGCAGCCAAAGTAGATAGAGTAGTTTTTTGTTTATTGTTCAGATTTTCATTTCTGTCACAAGGGGACACAAAAGCTCCAATGGGGTAGGTGAATGTCAAGGAAGAGGATATATTTAAGACAACAAAAAACATAACATTGGAAGATCTTGCTAACATTGCAGAACAAGTCAAAAATCAAGAGTATGATGAAAATTAGGATTTCCTGCAGCAAAAGATCCTCCAGCATGAGCAAGAATAGGAACAAGAGGCCCTGCAGCCTGAATTGGGAAAACAATCAACACTACTACAATCGAATTTGACTGGACAACCTGAATCCTTGCAGCTGGTACCTTATGAAGAGTATGCATTTATGGAAAGAGATGCGAAGAAGAGAAGAGGAATGGGAAGAAGAGAAACGTAGGTTGAAGAAGGAAATTCAAAAGAAAGATGAGGAGATTGAAGACAAGGATGCAAAAATTGCTACCTTAAAGAAGAAGGTGGATGATATGGTAGCTTTGGTACCACATATTTTAGAGTGCAGGACCCCTCCAAGGGTCTATGCTCTATATTTGAAGGAGAAATATCTTTCTTTTAGGTTGGAAAAAATTGTCTCAGGTTTGAACCCTTCCATTGAGAGCCCTACTAAATTTTTCAATGCTTATTGGATTGCTTCCCTTGAAATGAAGAATTTGTTGTGTGAGTTTTATTTGCATAATTATGCTATGACTCAAGACCACAATTGGAATAATTTGTTGTATGTTGGGGATTTCAAATTAAGGGCATTTATGTCCTAGGTGCAAAATGAGATTAGTTGGGGACAACAATATGGGGCTTATAAGAAAATGGAATCCAACATCCCTCTATCCATTAGGTTTGAATCAAGGAATCCAAGGGACATTTTTAGGGAATGGCACAAAATGCTTTTCAGACTTAGTTATGGTAATAGGATTATGCCTTGGATAGAAGTAGTCTATAGTGAATATGAGGCAAAGGAAAAAGAAAAAGAGACTGTGAAGAGATACCTCTCACAAAGATGAAACAACCTAACTGATGAGCTAAATCAGGTTGAGCCTCATTCCATCCAGAACTATGTTGCAGCTCTTAAAAGAATTGACAGATATATTCACATTGGAATGACAAAAGGGCAATTTTGGCTTCCCCTAACTTTTCAGCCACCCATCCTAATGTGGCCCATACCAAACTTCTGGTTTTACCACTATGATATTGCTACAAAGAGACAAAGATGGAGCTGATTGGACAGATTGGGAGGATTCTATTGGGACCCTGATTCACACACAACAAACACTTATGTAGGACAGTTGTCAGTTGTAAATTTTAGAGCATTGACCAAGCAGAAGAACAACCCTTCCCCTGCTGGAGGACCAACAAAACCTTAGGTTGGGGGGAGTGATGAGTCTAGTTTATGGTCTAATTTTGGGTAGGATTTATGATTTATTTGTTGAAGTAGTCATGGACCTCGATGTTAAGTGTTGATATTTTTATGATATTTCCTCAAGACTATAGACATTGGGCCTAATCCTATTTCTTCAAATCTTAAATGACATTGACATGCTATATGGACTATCTATATTAATTATGCATGTGTTTAATGAATGTTCTTTAAGGTGGTTACAGATATGCAATTATTGTGTGTACTAAAAATTTCCATGCAGATATAATTTGAGGATACTAAATTGAGAAAGACATCGCTAGCTGGGGCATGCACCATAATGTCCAGTGAGGGAATTGTTCAAAGGTCAAAGGAGGTCAATAGCAGGAGATTCCCCATACAAATTGAATGTAACCGCCTTGTGATGGTATTTATTGATGTTGAGCGAATATAGGCATTACTGTTGTGTTGAATCTGCAGGCACATCTGACTAGATTCCATGTGTGTGTAACCACCTCTCCACTTTCTCTGCTTTCGCTAAATGGCGTCCTCCCAGTTCGTGGAATTGACCACCTTGCTTAGTTGATAGTATAAATAAGGATCAGATGCTCCTTCTTAGGAGGTTACACGATTTGATATTATACTTGCATTCTTAGTTCTTAGTGATATAGTTACACTGCTCTATTGTACTCATGTTTCTTGATGAATAAAATGAAGTTCTAAGTTTGAGCATCTAATTTTTCATTAGTAGTAGAGGATACTCATCCAAGGGGGGTCACTTGGTGAGCAATTTGTCCTTTAACTCAGTTTAGCCTAGTTATTACTTTCTATTCAGTAATTAGTTAAGAGTCTGGCGCTGACTGTTCCTGCAGCCACTAGAATTCTATTCAGTGACTGTTCCTGCAACCAAAGCATATAGAGTAGTTTTTTGTATATTGTTCAGATTTTCATTTCTGTCATGAATTTCAGCCTAGTGTAGTTGTTGGTTGATGTTTAGCATTTATATTATTCCTTTCCAAGCAGTTTACTTTTAACATTGTGTCTTTCTTAGCTTTAGAATGAAAATGGCTACTTTGAGTTCCTAGTGCACATACTGTGCTGACCCATTTCAAGTTCACATCCCTAGGTTGACAAGTTAAATGCACCTTCATGATGATTGAAATAGCTATTTAGGTTAGATGTCCAATCTCTGAATCATGACTATAAAGGTCTAGTTGCTAGATCACTGTAGGAGGCCAATAGGGGACACCTTCCTTGCAGGTTTGCGAGCTTGTAAGGCGCTTGCTTGATGGGGATTCCTTCATGCAAGATATCTTGTAGGTTTCCTCCTTGTAGGTATATGGGCTTGTAAGACACTTTATTTCTTCAACTTCATAGTTCCAAGAAGCTATGGAGTCCTTCGCTTGCCCTGCACCTTCAGGTTTGTCAAATCATGGTCTCCTTCCTCAATGGTTTAGGTATACATTTCTAACCTTACTCCTTCCTTGAACTACTTTATTGAGCACTCATCAGTACTCGTGCTCACTAACATGGGGGAAAAATGTATAGGAGTGAATTTGCACCCCTTATGTAAATTCCCCTTTTACCGTTTTCCACCTTAGAACACCAACTTCAGAGGCTTAATTACACATAAGCCCAATGCTTTCATCCCACTTGGTGCTTGTTTTGTGCGTCGGTGGGGGAATTTATGTTAGGGACACCCGTGCGGTGTGTAAACATCCATATGGCATGCTTATGTCCCTGGTAGATTCCTGCGACTGAACCTACAGAGGCATTACACTTCACATTGGGAGTCAAGTTGTAACGCCCTCTTCAGCCGACCAACCCAAATATGGTCATTTTCTTCATCTCCTCTTCAAATTGTCTCTTTCAACAAGCATTTCATCCTCTAAGCATTCAGTTGAACTTCTTTCAAGCATTCAGTTCAGTCTCTTCACTCTTTTCTTACACTTCCAAGCATTCTAGTAGCACCCTTGCACTCCGTTGCAACAACAACTTCACTCCATCACTTCGATAGAGCAATTTTGGGACAACACCATTGCAACAGAGGCTCGAGTACTCTCATTTTCTCCCCAAGCAGCCTTGAGTTCTCTTAGTGGAGGTGGTAAGCTTCCCTTTTCTCTCCTCTATCACTTGGTTGAGTAAGCACACTTACTATTTTGTAGTGTTCTTGGTGTTCTGCATTACAGTACTTTATTTATCATACTTGCTCTCTTGGCTTTCCATGGAGGTGGAAATACCTAAACAAGGGTCTAACTAAGGTAGGCCCCTATACAACCACCCAACATTTTTCTCTCTCTCTTGTGTGTAGGTGGATGTTCTTTCGAGGAGCTAGCTAGCGAACGAGTTTCTTTGTGAGATCCTTCTTGCCACCTTAACTCTTGCATTTTTGCTTTATCATATTACAGAGTATTTTGTTTACTTAGTCACGTTATTTTTTCCCTTTAGTAATAGTTATCTAGGTCATTAGCTTGTTTTCTTAGGTTTGACCTTGTCTCTATAGTTGTTTGGTCATGTAGATGCCAACACATTTGAGAGATGCTAGCGCACCACACTGTCATCTTTGGGTAGAGAGCTTCCTAGGGGGTAGTGTTGAACCTAAAAATTGGCTCACCTAGCCCCATTCTACATTTTAGGTCTATAGAGTGATTGAAGGGCCTTATAGTCCTCATCATTCTCATCCTGCATATCCTAACACCCCGCTAAGTTGAGGTAAGTTGGGGCAGCCTTCCGCATCTTGGACTTCCATGACCTGGGGCTTTGCAAATGGTGGTCCCCCTCTCTTACACCATTGCATGTTATCTAATCAATAGATCTCCTACTTCGACTATTGTTGAAAAGACACTCATTGAGGCATGGTCTGGAAAGAAGCCCTCGATGGGACATATTAGAGTCTTTGGTTGTGAGGAATATGCTCATGTGCCAAGTGTGAAAAGATAAAAATTGGAGAATAAGGAAGTGAAGTGTATCTTCATCGGCTATGGTTTTAGTGTGAAATGGTACAAGCTTTGAGATCTAGTTGCAGAGAAGGTGCTCTATATAGCAAAAGTGTGATCTTCCATAAGCTGAAACCTTCCACAATTGATATACAATCAAATAAGGAAGAGATGAAGAAGGATGTAGTTCATATTTTACCTACTCCTGAGAGAGATGAACTACACACTCCTAGTGGGGGTATGTACAAGATCATCATGTGAAAAACAAGCCCTTAAGTGGCAAAAAATTCAGAAAAATCAGAGTTAGGCAACTTGACGTAAAAATTTGAATAAGTTATCTATATTATTTCAAAAATATGTAAGAATAGAATCTATAGAAAATTGAATGTAGTTTCTAAACTACTAGGTTTATTTAAAAATAAAAAAATCTATTTGGTAAAAATTTGAAATTTCAATGCAGTTACTTAAATTTGGAAAAATAAGAGTAAAGACCACTAACCACAATAAAATGATAATATTTTTAATTTTATAAGGACTCATGTCGGATGTGATGCATATTTTTATATAATTTTTTCCAAGTAAATAATTAATTATGAATTTTTTATTACAACTTTTAAAAAATATAAAAACTCATATGTCTGACCACCTTAACTTGGTCTTCATGAAATTTAATGTTTTTTTTAATTCTATAGTATGCGAAGCATAGAATGTGACACATGTTTCGGATTCAAAAAATGTGATACCATTTGAAAGCTATAAATGTTTTTCAATCAGCCTATCAATTAGGACTTTAGTTGTAATTCAAATAGAAAATGAATAATAATTATTTATTAAATTCAAAGTAAGGCATAATTTATAGTGGTGAAAAGTTGAAAATATCCTTTAAAAACCCTTTTCGTTTCATCAATTTTGGGTAAAAAGAAATCGTCAGCCACATACCCAACATATTGCCACTTTTTGGCCCATCATGATCCTACACATACCCGTGGACTTGACGGTGAGGAGAGCTCTAGTAGCTTTGATAGCTTCGAAGAAGAGAAAGAACCTCAACCTTAGCAATTGAGGAGGTTTACATGAGAAAGGTGGTAATCAGATAGGTTTGGGTATTCTATGTTGGATTTTAGCTGCATATTTTCTTTGATTACTAAAACTGATGAGCCTAGGATTGTTAGAGAGGCTATGGGTATGCATGATGCAGATTCCTGGATGGAAACCATGAATGGAGAGATGGTTGCATTGAAAAGAATGCTACATAAATATTTGGTAGCTTTGCTTGATGGATGGAAACTTGTTGGATGCAAATGGATGTTCAAGAAGAAAATGGGTCCTGATGGTAGTTTTGATTAAGCATAAGGCAAGGTTGGTTAAGAAGGGATATTCATAGGTGGGGAGAATAGATTATGGGGAGACTTTTCTCCTATAGCTAAGATGACATCCATTTGATTTTTGTTATCACTTGCAGTAGCTTATGACTTGGAAGTCAAGAGAATGGATGTGAAGACAAATTTCCTTCATGGTGACTTGGAGGAGGAAATTTATACGTCACATCCAGGGAATTTTGTTGTGAAAGGAAAAGAGAATTTGGTGTGTAAGTTGAGAAAATATTTGTATGGCTTGAAACAATCTCCTAGGATGTGGTACTAGAAGTTTGACACTTGTGTGTTGTCCTTGGGATTTCTGAGATCCAAATATAACCATTGTGTCTATTTCAAGCTTGATAATGAGTGCATTGTCATTATTGTCTTGTATGTGAATGATATGTTGCTAATTGGGAATAGAAAAAGTATTATTTTAGATTTGAATTCTTAGTTGTCATAATAGTTCAAGATGAAAGATTTGGGTGCCAAGGTATATTTTGGGGATTGAGATCATAAGAGATATAATGAATAGAAAGCTTTGGAGATCCAAAGCAAGTATGTGAACTATGTGTTGGAGAGATTCAACATGACTACTTGTAGATATATGGTTGTTCTAGTTGTATAGGGGACAAATTTTTCTATGGAGGATTGTACAAAATATCCTATTGAGATGGCGCACATGACCAAAGTTCCTTATGCAAGTTTTTTTGGTAACTTGATGTATGTTATAGTCTGTACGAGGCTAGCCATTTCCCAAGAAGTGGGAGTCCTTAGTTGGTTTATGGATAATCTTGGACAGGTGCAATAGGATGAAGTAAAAAGAGTGTTTAGGTACTTGTGAGGTACTTCCAAGTATGCCCTATGTTTTCACGGTTATCCTACTAAACCTCAACATTCAGTGAGCATTCATGGATATGCGGATTCAGATTGGGTATGTGGCATTGATAGTAGGAGATCCACTAGTGGATATGTGTTTACGATGTTTGGTGGTGCAATAAGCTGGATGAGTAAGCAATAGGTTGTAGTCACTTTTTCCACTATAGAAGTAGACTACATGACAAATACTCATGCTTGTAAAGAATCCATTTGGCTTAAGAGACTATGTTCGGATATTGGTTTTGATGCAGGATATATTACTATCTATTATGATAGCTAGAGTGCTATATGTTTAGCGAAGAATCCTACTTTCCATGCCAAAATAAAGCACAATTGAGATGTAGTTTCATTTTTTTTGTGATATGGTGGAAGATGGAAAGGTGAACCTAGAAAAGGTTGACAATTTGGTTAATGTTGTAGATGCACTAACGAAGCCAGTGAGAAAAGAGAAGTTCAGATGGTGTGCCAGTTCTATGGGCCTTATGGCTTGAGTAGTGATACAAAGACTCTTGTAAGGTATTCAAAAAGTTGGAGAATGTTGGGATTAAGGTGTCTCAACCTTAGTGAATCCCATGATTAATTAATTAATTATTTTTCCCTAAGTTGCTGATTTTATTTACTAAATGTAAAAAATATGTTTCCAAATTGTTGTCACTTTGTGGGACCCAATGGGGAGTCATAATCCTACATGCAAGGTGCAAAGAGTAAGAATGTGACACTTGTCACATGGGCACTCATTTGGGAAGAAGAAAACATTAAAGCCTCTTAAATGTGTGCCATGCTGACATGTGGCAATCCATTTTGGAAGCAATACTTTGGTGGGGTCCACTTTTGAGAATTCATCTCTCTTCAAAAAAGTGAAAGCAAAGGAAGGTGGCACTTGTCACCTAGGTGCTTGATTGAGCATTGAGTATTGTGAAAACCTCAAGGATGAGTATCATGATGCCATGTGGCATTTGTTTGACTTGTTGATTGAAGCTCGAAAGGGAATGTTGCTAAACATAGACTAAATTGTCACTGGGTGTGACTAGGAGTCAAGGATGAGTTCCAATTTGGTAATGGATTTTATTTTCTCTATGGGACACCTACCATGTGAGGCTACTTTATTTTTGGAGTTGCAAGCCTTGCAATTGTTTGCATGTTGTTACATGTGGTTGCATGTAGATGCATGTTGTGGTGGTTGCTAATCGGGTCACTTGGGACTGGTGCATGTTGTCAACTTTAGTTTGCATGTATGCAGTGATTATGGGATTGACAGATGACAAAATTGGACACCCATGTATGAGAATAATATATATTGATTCCTTAGAGCATTTGTTTGTAATGTGAGATTGTAATATATGTATAGTATCGTTATGCTTCTTGATTCACTCTAGAATTTTGTATCACAATGAATCAACCCCTATAATAGCACAGACTCTAAGAGTTGTATTGTAATAGATTTTTACTATAATACAATTGATCTATGCTTTGGTGTGGGTTTTTTCTCGAAAGGGTTTTCCCACATAAATTTTTCTTGTGCTTTTATTCTTAAATCTTAAAATAACTTTAAATGAATGTGCAATCTTAAATGAAACTATTAAAGTTATAGGATTTGAAACAAATTTTTGCAACCCTCTCTTGATTGATTTGCATTAGGAATTTTTTTTCACACTCTTCTTTCCTTTCAATATATATATATACATGCATACATATATGTGTGTATGTATATATATGTATATATAAAGACAGACAGATAGACAGACAAACAAACACACACACACACATATGTGTACATATATACATGTATATACATGTACATACATACATACATACATACATACATACATACATACATACATACATACACACACACACACACACACACACACACACACACACACACACACACATATGCATATACATGTATATACACACTAACAATTAGAACCATGAATGTGGTAACTCGTGATTGTGACATGTTCAACCAACAACTTATGCAACCATTCTATTTGTTTAACAACTAGAATATGCATTTTTTGCTACACCCACCCCACATCTTATATGGGAATTTCCAAACAATTAGATAAATCTTTGACACCACCCACTATATATGTTGAAACCAACACTCATATTATCATCCTTGATTCTAACACATATAACAATGATCTAAATATAATGCAATCCAATATGACCCAACTTGAATTTAAATAAATTGACCACAACCACCTTCAATTGAATTCATAACACAAGAGAAGAGTTGATAAAATAAATGATTTCTCAATTGACAATATACAAGAAATAATAAGATGACTACAAAATTAAATATGATGCAATATAAAATCACTAATTACCAACCAATATCTTCACCTTTACCAAATAACCTTGCTTTAAAACCATATGTTAATGGTTATTATTTTACTCACAGACAAAAACTAGGTTTCTGTAAAAAATCATTTATGATAAAATCAAATGAGATGTCATTATTTTTTAACTAAATAAGAAAGCATGCCTTTATCAAAAAAAAAAAAATTATATCAAAGTTTGATGAAAATGGTCAACCATAAATAAATATATATTTTGAATCCATTGTAAAGATGGATACATATGACAAGAATTCCTTTAAATATAAGGGCTTCAATAAATCATGTGATTTTTTGTTTAGTTAACCCATAGTGAGAAATGATTAATAATATTCAATCAAAATTTAAATTTAAAAGTTTGAGTTTGAAAGGGTCAATTTTTGGATTGCAAGGTTCAACTTGTGATTGTAGAGATGACTCCAAACATAAAAAGGGTCCAATCAAGGTGGGTGACACATACATAGAAATATGTGCATGTATAAGTGTAATAAATGTATGTATAGGAAGAGTGTATTGTGATATGTGTACATTCATATGAGGTAAGTGATAATTGTATAGGAATGTATGCAATAGGAATAGGTGGCATAAGAAGGGATTATAATTTGTACAAAATTACATTATTTTTCAATAAGTCAATGGATCAAGGCATTGTCCTTAAACTAGGCATAAAAATGAATTAGAAGTGGCATGGGTATGTAAATTTCATCATTACAATATTGATAAACTAATATATATTATTTTTATAGATTTGATATGAATCTCAATAATTGAATGGTACCATAGTGAATCCACTTTTATTTTAATTTTCTTCTACAATAGTAATTATTAACCTATAATTCTTATAACATCCATTTGTTATTTGTTCCCAAGTGTGCGAGATTGAATTTATTGGTTTGTGAACATCATTGAATACATATTGAGTGTTGTATATTCATATGCCTACCATGCTTGACCAATGGCTAGTCATGAGAGGACTTAGAGGATTCCCTTAGTAAACTTATCCTACATTGACTTTGATTACTAAGTTTGAAATAATAAGTTCTTAATTTTCCTTTCTATGTTCATATCTTGTTTTTTTTTGCACTCCTTCTAGTACATCATTCCTATTAAAACATCTCTTAGAGGATCCCCTTAGTAAACTTATCCTACATTGACTTTGATTACAAAGTTTGAAATAATAAGTTCTTAATTTTCCTTTCTATGTTCATATCTTGGTTTTTCTGCACTCCTAGTAGATCATTCCTATTAAAACATCTTTTATTTTTGCCAAATTCCTTAGGTAGGTATATTTTAGATGGCATTTTTAAACACCTATTTTTTTATGCCCCTCACGTGTTTAATTGGGCATTTTATTTCCATCGCTATCTAACCTAGCACCACATGATTTTTTCAATAAATTTTGATAAGAGATTATGAATATTATATTTATTAAAATATTTTATAGTATAATGATTTCACATTAATCCTTAATGGAAGATATAATTGAAAAATATTAACAATGGCTATTTGATATGAATATAGTCATTGTTGAACTCTTTAACATGTTTGGACCAAAAAAATAAATTATACTTGTATATAAGCCACAAGAAAAATAAAATTAACTTATTCACCCATCTCATATCTAACCATCATAACTAAATATTTGATATTCAATGTTGTTATGTCACAATACTTTAAATAAGGTACTATTAAAATGTAAAAAGAATAAAAAGATAAATAACTAATTTGATATATACTTGACCCCCTAGATATAGGTACATGCCTAGGATTTATTTCCTATTTACCCTATATACTATCCTACAATATGTACATAACTTAAATCATTTTTTAATAAAATTTGTATCTCTCTTATGGTGGACAATACATAATTTTTGAATCAAACTTCTATCTCTTTTATAGTGTACAAACTTCATTATTTATTTATTTTTGTTGGAGGGTTTGAAACTTTTTTGTAACTTGATATGGAAGCACAAGTTTAATCCCAGACTCATTCTTTATTTATTGCACATCTAGAGGAGTTGAACATTGATGGATGTCATAATCAAGGATTATACAATCACCTTCGCCAATTTTTTTCAACCATTTGAACTACACCCATTTCGTAACACCACCACCATTTCACCCACTTGGAACTAAACAAATGTGTATGCAATCCCTACATAAATAACATAATCAATTCCGAGCTCATTAAATACTCCATTATAAACTAACCTAAAAACAAAATTAATATAATTAACTTCTCTATACAAAAACCTAAGAAAAATCTATCTATTTTTTTTAATATTAAATTCTCCATTATAAACTAGCTTGCAATGATTAAAGGACAATTAATTGATTTTCAAAGATTGTTTGCATAAAAAAATTGCATCCATTTTTAGGTGGCCAAATCATTTGTACATTTACTTCTCGTCCCATCTAATTGATAACAATTTTACACCTTATCCACACTAAACAAATAATTTATTGCACCTCTAGAGGCGTTGAACATTGATGGATGTCATAATCAAGGGTTATACAATCACCTTCACCAATTGTGCTCAATCAATTGAACTACACAGATTTGGTAACACCCACTAGTCAACCCACTTAGAACTAAACAAATGTGTATGCAGTCCCTAAATAAATAACATAATCAATTCAGAGCTCATTAAATACTCCATTATAAACTAACCTAGAGACAAAATTAATATAATTAACTTTTCTATACTAAAAACCTAAGAAATATCTATCTGTTTTTCTAATATTAAATTCTCCATTATAAACTAGCTTGCAATGATTGAAAGGCAGTTAATTGATTTGCAAAGATTGCTTGCATTAAAAAATTGCATCCACTTTTAGGCAGTCAAATCATTTGTATATTTACTTCCAATCCGATCTCATCTAATTAATAACAATTTTACACCTTATCCGCACCAAACAAATAAGTTTTACTAACCAAATTTTATATTTAGCTATTAAACCCATAGCCTTTTTTTTTTGGTTCATGACAGGAGTATCCCAGCGACCCAACCCAGCGCCCAAAGGGGCGAGCTGAGGTGACTAACCCGGTGCCCGAAGGGGTGAGCTGCGGTGAGACTAGTCCCCTGTGGGGGGACCCAACAGTCTGCAAGCCAATCCCAACTGGGTAAACCTGCGAGCGGAGTCAAAATCGAAACCAATGGGAAGCAAATCCACGATCCAAGCCAACTCCACTACTCGTGTGAGCTATTAAACCCATACCTTGCCTAGAGAACATCTTCCTTTTACCAAAAGATGCTTACATTTAAACTTTCGCTGTAGTTATAGAACTCAAGACAGACGAGAACATATATTTGAAGTCCGAGGTATTTGCAGACTGGATGAAAGGCAATGCAATATGACAGTGACACAGTCTCTCCATGTCACATTAGTCCTGCTTAAAGATGTACTGTGGGTGATCAAAATACACAGTTTAACAAGTACAATGCTATAAACTTCACAGTGAAAGTTAACATAGACAGCAATAACGTCCTTGTGCACGAGGGATTTTCCAATAGATTCTATACGTCCTTGAACTAGTTTTTTGAGTGCCTTACTATTTGATACTAAATATGATAAAAGCTAGGTTCCTTCGTATAGGCAAAATCCTACTATTGCGTGTTCAGTCAGACTGCGAGCTTATATTAGGTATACACTTATAACTGTATTAAAATTACCAGAACAATGAATTTGGATTTTTGCTCAGTACCAACAAAATCTTGTAACATTCCACTGTGTTAGGTTTGTCAGTGATACCTACCATGAATAGAATAAATAAGGCACTGATGAAGACGCTTCAATATCAACAAATACTCTTTTTTATATTGAATTCAGCTGAACGGAAAGCAGGCAGGAAGAAGACTACTACATCAGTAAACTCAACCAACGAACATAGATGAAAGAGATTTTTGGAAGATTGTATTGACAGGTTTGGTTATTAATGTCTCCAAACTCCCTCAAATGAAACATCAATCTATATCAAGATTTATGGCCTTGACTGTCAGACACGGATTGTGTGGAGGTCTTGGCCGAGTTTTTATTGTGAATGTGAAGGGTAGATGCATATTAAATACCATTGAATCTTGGGAGGTTCAGCCGTTATGTTTCGGTAAAATGGGCCACAGCTCTATATGTTAGAAAGCTATGTGACAACTATATGTGTAATTATTGTGAACTGTATTAGATAATGTCAATGAAATTTATACCATTTTTTATTTTTTTAATAAGGTAGTAGTTATTTTGAAGTAGTCAATGATAATTTTATTATTCATTTATATATAACACATTATTTAGTTCAATGTACATATATGGTTTTATTTAAATATCAAATGATTGAAAAGTCAATCAATCAATGATAATTTTGCACCTCATTTATGTGTCACATTATTTGGATTCAAAGGTCAAGCAACCATGACAATTATGCACCTCATTTATATATAACATATTGTTTGGATTCAACACTCAAGCAATCAATGACAATTTTACACCTCATCTATATATAATGCATTATTTAGTTCAATTCACATATATCACATTATTTAAACAACAAATCATTCAATAGTCAAGCAGTCAACGACAATTTGACACCTAATCTATATATAACATATTATCCAGAATCAACCATCTAGGAGCCAATGACAATTTTACACCACATCTATTTATCATGTATTGTTTAGTTGGATTCGCATATATGATTCAATAGTCAAGTAGTCAATGACAATTTGACAACTCATCTTTATATCACACATTATATAGATTCAACAGATAATGGTAATGTTATGCCCCATCTATATATACATTATTATGTTCAATTCACATATGTCCTATATGGACATCAATAATTCAATAGTCAAACAGTCAATGATAAATTTGCACCTCATCTATGTATAACACATTATTTAGGAAAGTAGGAGGTATTTTCCACGTGTCAAATTATGATATTGCTATTAGGATTCAAATTCATTGATCCATGTTTCATAAGTAGTGGTTCACAAGAAGCTATCTCTCATGATTGAACATTATTTAGATTCAACAATTGAACTTGAACAATGACAATTTTACACCCCATCTATACATAATATATTATATAGTTCAACTCACATATATGACTTTATTTAATGCCTAATATCTACATATAAAAATGATAAATAATAACCCTTAAATGTTTGCTCATTTAATTAAAATAGTAGTTGAAATTTATATATGATAGGTCTGTCTATATATAAGTTGATTATAAATTATACTAAATAAAATGTACATAAAATACATTGTTAACTTTCTCCTTCAATTAAAATAATTATTGGAATTGACATACAACATCAAAGTTTAAAAGCTCCGTCTAAGATGATAACAATCATCACATATGGAAAATAAATAAATTAAAAAAAAAATCCTTTTGTATTTAAAAATTCTAGAATATTTAATTATAAAAGTTTATTAGAATTTCGTCTAGGTCCAAACTTGATGGTTGTATGATTGTATTTGTGGATTGTTGTTGCAAAATACAGTCAAATTATTATCTAAGAGAATTTTCTATCTTAAATTTTAAAGTTGACAGAAATTGACATGTCAAACTATTAATATTTAATATTTCTAAAATAAACAGCAAATAAAATTTATGTCTACATGTACTAACTTAAATAAAATAATTCTAAACTAAATTAAAATAACTTACAAATAACTAAAATAGTTCCAAATAGATATCTCTCAATTTCTTCCAAATAAATGCTCTTAAAATATCTATATTAATTTTTTTAAATAAAATGGATAAGAAATTTGACGGCAACTATGAATGGATAACGACCATGAAAATCTTGTTTGACAGGCAGGGTACACTGTCAGATTTAAGCACTGAATTGTATTCTTAATATAAGGCACGTATTGCCGTGCACATGATATTTTTGGGTTTAAAATTGACAGCTGTTTTCATAGCAGGGCCCACATTTCCCCGTATTCAGTACACAGTTTGTTACAATGATTGGGTGAGCTGACAATTCTCCAAATTTTCTTACTTTTCGTTGATGGACATGTTGGATGGTGAGGACCAAATTCTGACATGAATCACTATGCTCCATGATCCACATCCATAATAATGTTAAAATCTCATTATAGTTATAGAAATAATTTTGAGGTGCTTATTTGAAGGAGGGGAAATTAGATCTCTTGATCTTTTGCATTCTACGTGATGTATTAGTCAGTCGAGCTAGGCCTTCTATCCCATTTATAATTTTGTTTCATTTCATTTTATTCTATTTTTAGACTACAAGAATCAGAATCGGGTAGCTGCCCCCTATAAATTGCAGTGCGTCTGGTAAACTTTTTTCACGTGACTAGTGACGTTGCATGACATGCCCTCTCGTACGAGAATGGTGGGGAGACTAGACCTCGTGACCTCTTGCATTTATACTTTTATATTTAATTATATTGATATGTTAGGATTTATTTGTATAGTTTTTAATTAAATTTATTAATATATATTTTATTAGTGGTTTAAATTAATTTATTTTTGATGAGTATGAATTTGGTTTGTTTATACTTATTATATTGAGATGATATTTATAGGGGTGAAGTATTGAGATTTTTTGGGTTGTTACTTATGCTAAGAATATTTAGACTCAAGCATGTTTAACCATGAAGCTTTTCTGAAGATCAAGATCACTTAGCCATGAGAAGAGAGAGTTATTTAACGTTTTTAAATTTATTTTTTCTATTAGTTGAAATGGTTATTTCATTTTTATGAGGATGTCAAGAACCTAGTGTTATGAACAACTCTTCTAGCTTTTGGTCAAATTGTGACTATGATATAAATTATGACATCATGGACAATTCTTGGATTCTATACTAAACATGTAGTGAGAACTTTGGTGGTGGTTTATGGTAATATGACACACAAGTGTAATTGTCATTATGTACATGAAAATTTGAGCCAAATAGAGTAAATTAAATAAATATTAATTTACTCTAATAAAAAATTGAGCAAAACTTAGATTAGGTTGTTAGAAGATTAAAACAATACAAATTATCTATGATAACCTTTTTAACCCCCTGGTTGCACTATACAAGTGTTTTGGTCAATTATTTAAGGATGTGGGTGCTCTTGCCAAAAAGATAAGATTGCATTTCAAGATGATGTTAAAATGGCTTGGGTTGAGGCCAATTTATAGATTTTTGGGCTAAGGAATGGATGGCTAGGATACATTTATAAGATGAATGACTTATATTGGTTGAGAGCTATGGGGAGACGAGAGGAGGATAAGTGTTCAGATGTGGTTGGAGGAGATGAAGGGAGAAAGGATCAAAGATAATCAAGGGTGGATATTCTCCTTGGAGGAAGTGGAGGGATGAGATAGAAAGGGTACTTTAGAATACCCTTGAGGGGATTTAAAATTAGATTATAGGTATGTGCAAGGACTTGACCCATGTGACATGGTACTAAGGCCATGTCACATGTACAAAGGCCCATGCCTTGTGTACAAAAAGCCCATACCTTTGTACACTTTGGAGCATGTGGAGGATTTGACCAACATTAGGGATGTGGAAGTAGGTAATTAAGGATTTAATTAGATTAAACCACTTAATAAAAAGTGTATGAAAATAAAGAGATTAAATAAATAAAATATTAATTTAATTCTTGGGAACATGATATGAGACTTAGGTAAATAAAAAAATAGATTTATTTACTTAAGTTGGACTATATGAGGAAGAATATTTAATGATTTAGGCTAGAAAATAGGTGCAAGTAAATAAAAATGAATAATGATTTTGTTAATTAAATAATAAAATATTATTTAATTCGTAAGGGGATGAAAATTGAATAATTAGGGTTATATTCAACTAGTTATAGAAGAAATATTCAAGTAATGATAATGATAAATTTTAGCTGTAATGAGTTCCCTTTCCTTGTGAGCTATTGGTTATTGTAGAGTTATAGGTGGATTTTTGTTGGCAAGATATAATTGATTGTGCACTTATATTCGATTTGGGTGAGGCTAGATACTAATGAAGTTACTAATGGAGGGTCTAGCAAGGATTGTCCAACCATACAACCTAGAGTTCAACACATCAGGAATAACATAAGAAATGCTCAACAAACATGAATTATCATTGATTCAACAACTTGCATTCTTACATGCATCATGTGCCACAAGTGAGGGATGACTAGGGCTCACAGGCCTACCACAAAGGCATTACAAGATATTACAATTGGCACATATTCGCTAAGCACTGCATAAAAATGACTTCAAAATATAAATATGAAGTGCTTGGCTGACAAACAATAAATATTTGTATATATGTGACTAATTTCAGAAAGCCATGCACTAAAATACCAGACTCAAGAATCAATATTAGACATGTTTGCACGGCACTCTAATAATCATTTGACAGGTTAAAATATAGCTATTATTGATGCCGCATAGCCTAAACCAGTTTAGCAACTTTACGAGTACAAAACCCTGCACATATTGATCTTATAGGGAGGATGATAAACTTTGTTCCTTATCCAGATTACTAGCACCCACATCAACCACAAATCTGTAACGAACATCATTCTTATCTAGTCTTTTCATTGCTTCGTTCAAGTAGTCCATGGCCACAATCTCAACCTGACATTAAACTTTCTTCTCTGCACAGAAATTTAGAGTTTCCTGTGTTTCCTCCATGCTGCCAATGAAACTCCCGGCTATGCTCTTCCTTCCTGTAATTTTTATTTAATTTGTTAAAAAAAATCCATATTGAGAACTCACTTGAAACCAACAAACACCTACTTTCATTTGCATGGTCACTTGAAAACATAGGATAGTAGATGGGGTATGGGGCTAGCTTTAAAACAGGGTAGAGTTTCTAATGAAATAATGTTTTGAACTCCAAAGCTGAGAAATTTACCGAGCATTAAACCGCCAGAGATAAAGGTGAATGGCTCCTTAGTAACCCCAAGCATAATCATTTTGCCATTGATCTTCAACAGGGAAAGATACGGTTCCATTGAATGCCATGCTGGAATGGTGTCTAGTATGTAATCCAGGCTCTCTGCTGCTCCCTGCAGTACAGGTAGACATTAGATATGTGTCAATGTGACAGAAAACAAAAAGGAATAAGTCACTGTACCTTATTGAAGCTTCAACTTTTACAACATTTGCATTGTAAATAAGACCCCAAAGTGCTTTAGCTTTGCTAAGTGATGTTTGTATAGGAGACGAGGAGAGTGTTAGCACATCAAACCAGGGAACCCAAAGTGCCTTAGTGCAAGGTGATCTTAGTATAGCAGAAGAGATGAATGGTAGCACATCAACCCAGTAGCCTTATTAGGTGATGTTAGCAGAGGAGAAGGATGATAAAGAGAGAGGAGAGAGGGATAGATAGAGAAGGAAGATATAAATATATGGGAAGAGAAAGAGAGAGATATAGATATATGGGAAGAGAAAGGAAGAGATAGGTAGAGATAGAGAGATAGATAGGGGGATAGGGAGGGAGTGCGGGAGGGAGAGATAGAGAGAGGGGGGAGATAGAGAGAGAGGGAGGGAGAGAGGGAGAAATATTGGTAGAGGAGACATAGAGAAGAGGGAGAGAGAGGGAGAGAGATAAGTAGAAGATGGAGCGAAAGAAGAGTGGGGAGAGAGGGAGAGCGATATGTAGAGAGGGAGAGAGAAGAAGAATGAAGAGAGAGGAGAGATAGCTCAATATATATAAAAGGAGATGGATAAACATAGAAAGAGGGTGATATAGAGAGATAGAGGGGGATAGTGAAAGAGATAGAGAGATAGTGGTAGAAGTTTCTATTATTTAACACTTATTATTAATTGTTTAGTCTAACCACATGCAACTAGAATTTACATCACTTTGTATTATATACAATATATATAATAATTTTATATATGTATTTGATAATTTTGTTAAAGAATAAGATATATAATAAGCAATATAATTATTTTATTTATAATTTATTTTTTATTATATAAAATATACATTATATATTAATTATGATAATTTATACTTAACTACCTAGACTAAAAGATACCAAAATTTTAAAACCTAATATATATGTATTTGATAGTTTTGTTAAAGAATAAGATATATAATAAGTAATATAATTATATTATTTATAATTTTTTTTTTTATATAAAATATACATTATATATTAATTATGCTAATTTATACTTAACTACATAGGGTAAAGGATTCCTAAATTTTAAAACCTAAATGTGCTCATTATTAGGATCTTGGCCGTAATTTTCATTTTAATAAACATACTCTAAAACCCTTGTGAAACTTTATTTTTAGGCTACAGCTGGCCAAATTGGAGAAGTGAAAGGTCAATACCCGGGAGGAAGGAAACCGATAGCGGTGGGGAAAGCAACACAAAACCGGCGGAAAATAGCCGAAAAATGGCAAAAAATGATGGATGACTGAGTTTCGTTTAACTCTTTAACTCTCATCGAGGGTCTCCCATTGCTTTTCAACCGCCCGCGGGCAAAATGAGCTCGTGAAGCTCAAACAAGGAAATGCCTTGGGCATAAATAATTATGCTATGCTAATTTATACTTAACTACGTAGAATAAAAGATACCGAAATTTCAAAACCTAATATATATGTATTTGATAGTTTTATTAAAAAATAAGATATATAATAAGTAATATAATTATATTATTTATAATTTATTTTTTATTATATAAAATATACATTATATATTAATTATGCTAATTTATACTTAACTACGTAGGGTAAAGGATGCCTTAGTTTTAAAACCTAAATGTGCTCATTATTAGGATCTTGGCTGTAATTTTCATTTTAATATATTCTAAAACCCTTGTGAAACTTTATTTTCAGGCTGCAGCTCGCCAAATTGGAGAAGTGAAAGGTCAATACCAGGGAGGAAGGAAATTGATAGCGGCGGGGAAAGCAACACAAAACCGGTGGAAAACAGCCGGAAAATGGCAAAAAATGATGGACGGCTGAGATTCGTTTAACTGTCATCGAGGGTCTCCCGTTGCTTTTCAACCGTCCGTGAGCAAAATGAGTTTGTGAAGCTCAATAAAGAAACACCTTGAACGTAAATCAGATATGTTCATTGATACATGACTGTGTACAAATAATTTAGCATGCATAAAATAAACTAAAGTTTAAAATATGTTGTTTAAGTCAAGTTTAATATATAAATTTGATCGCTCATCCTCCACATACCATACTCTGAAATGGATCATAACTTATAGAATCTCCTTGTCGATGATCCAGGATGTCCGATCTAGGAACTTGAATAGATATTCGCTAAATAAACGCATAAAATATATAGTTGACGCTCAGGTTCAAGATATCCATCGGTTCCATCGTCATGAAGGCTTTATCTTCCATGTTTGGAGGACTCTTTTTCACTCTATCTGTCGTAAAGCTTTAATCTTCCACATCTACTCAGTACCTTCGCCATTGTGCTCGATCCCATTCGGTATTCTTCGATGAATCATACTCGTTGCATGCTGCAAGAACAAGTGTGAAAAGAAAGAAGGAAGATCCAGCAGCCTACATTTTCTAAACGTAGATCATAATTGCTTGGAACATGCAACCTCCCATCGTCCCCACGCGGCGGCTATTGCAGTAAGTTTGGAGGGCGGAAGGTAAATTCGGGAAGAAAAGGTGGCGTGGGAAACTCCATTTGCCACATCGATGATTTCACTTCTCTCCACTTCATGACTATGCAAAAACTAGTTTCCAATTCAAAGCTAATGAAAACCTTTATTTGTTTGTAAAATGGGGAAAGCAAAGAAATAAAGAAACGCCATGTCATCCATCCTTGATCACCTCTTCTTTAACCTCTTGACTGGTTGCATTCGAATCTTCGATGCAGAGCAAAACATCAGAAAAGGGGAAAAGGAAAAGCTTGTACTACGTAGCGGCTGGGCTTAACAAAAGCTGGTTTGACCGCTTAGGTGGCAGATGTGGGCTCGTTTCTATTGTCAGCATCCGTTCCTCTCGTCCAATGTTCGTTCTCGTTGTCGTTAACTTCGAATTCAAATTATTCCCGCGCACCTCCCATGGAAGCGTTTGATCGCATAAAACATTTTGACTCCGTATTTGTTTTATACAAATGGTTGTTGCAGTGACGATAGTGAAAGCATTGAAATAGGGTATTGGCACCCATCGAATCAGAATAAAAAGGGGGATATTGTCACATATTACAGTTGGAAATGCTTGGGTAGACATTTATGCAAAATGTGAAAGCATTGACAAGGCACATGAACTGTTTGACCGGATGCCTCAAAGAAATGTGGACTCATGGATTGCTTTGATTGCAGGATATGCACAAAATACGTTTGTGAAAAAGGATTTAGAAGCTTTCATCCAAATGCGATCTGCAGGTGTAAAGCCAGATTCCGCAACCTTTGTCAGCATCCTCCCAGCCTGTGCGAAAATGGGAGCTTTGGAACAGGGTATGGACATCCATCACAGATAGAGGAATTTTGCCAGATGTTGTAGCTGCAACTGCCCTGCTAGATGTGTATGCAGAAAGTTTAAGTATAGACAAGGCACACAAACTATTTGACAGAATGCCATGATTGCAGGATATGCAAAATGTGGAACTAGGCACGTGAACTGTTTGATAGAATGCCTCAAAGAAACATGTTCTCGTGGAACGCCCTGATTGCAGGATATTAACAAAATGGAAATTTGTTGAAAAGGCTTTAGAGAATTTGCAACTAAATGCAATAGGCAGGTGTAAAGCTAGACTCTACAACCTTTTTCAGCCTATGCCAAATGGGAGCTTTGGAATAGGGTATGGACATCCATCAAAGCATAAAAGGATAGAGGGGTTTTTTCAGAGGTATTTACAACTGCTCTAAGTTTAAGGGAGTTGAGGAAGGTTTAGATAAGGTATATGTTTAGGTTGAAATTAGCGAAATAATTATTTTTTCGTTGTGTTTTATGTGTGTGACTTGCGATGTTATTAAATTGTGATGATTTATGTTCAAGCTAGAGTTCTAAGTTTAAAGTTGAATAGTGTTTACTCACACCCATAGAAGTACTATCACTATTCCTTCTACCATTTCTCCTTGTTATCCTATGGAAACTTTACATTTATAGTGTTCCACTACCATTTCATTCCCTCTTACCTCTCACTCTCTTTAGGCATACTGCATTCTGCCCATACTTCTCATACCACTACTACCTACACTTCTAAACCTTCAATACACTAGTGAAGTAGTTTGCTCAACTTATGAAGAAACCTGTAGCTCTAACTCTATTACATATAATCCTCCACATTGCACACCTTTTGCATTTGAGGTTGTTACATGCCCATTGCTCATTGACTTTATTGTAGCTATATTTGAGGTACATTATGGAAAAGGTGGTCACAATGTTTACATATGAGCTTTCAATGATACATGCCTAGATATTGCATATGAAGATAAAGTCTTACCTAAATTATTTCCATGAACCCTAAGGACTATGCCCTTGTATACTTCTAATCCTTAGCTCCTATTTCTATCCATTATCTTGACGAGCTAGCCACCATGTTCTTACAACCCTTATGTGTCGATGTGGGCTTAGAATCAACTAATTTTTTTAACTAAATGTACCCAAAGAGTCTAATAATGACAATGGAATTAGCTTTCAATATTTATGTGGTAAAATTTGTGTGTACATGTAAAAAGTGTTGAAATTTAACTATTTGAATCTAATGGTTTGAATTATGGGGCCTCCCTCACTTCCTCCTATCGATAGGGAAATAAGGAGAAAAGGTGTGAACCATGGAAAACAACTATAAATCTTACTAAATTCAAGCCCTAAATGACCCTAATCTACAATGAAGAGAATATGACATAAAAATTCAAATGATAAATCAATAATACCTCAACTCTTATGTCAAAGTTGGTTCTTCTTTTCTCGATCTTGCCTACATTTTTGTCTCCAATATCAAGTGTGGACAATCTATTGTAAGCTCAATGTAGACGAATGATATAAAATTTTTAAAGAATTTGGTTACGTTGAAAAGGGTGATGAAGGGTTCTATTTAGAGGATTCGATAGAAAAGCGACGATCGAGATTGAAAGGAAAAATCAACGGATGATATCATGAGAAAGAATGAGAAAGTTACCATTTTAATGGAAGAAGATACAATAATGAACTATCTAATTAAAATGGTGGATAATGGTGCACATGAAATTTATAATTTCATGTTTTGTTAACTAAAGATTTTTCTAAGATGGATGAAAGTTGAAAAATTAGAAAAGATTTAGATTCCAAAAATGAAGGAAAGCTAAAAAGAAGAGAAAAAGATGGAAAGATTTGAGAAAAGAAGGTAAGTTTAATATTTGCACCCACATGATTAATTAAATAAATAGAAATATTATTTTAATTATGGAGGAATTTAAGAATTTAGTTAATTATATAAATAAATAATTTATTTAATTATGAAGAATATTAGATGTTTTCAAATGCAAAAAGTTAACTTGTGAGAGAAAAGTAGGGTTAAGGGGAGAGGAAAGTGGAAGATGAAAGGTAAGTGGAATTAAAATAAATAAAATTTATTTATTTTCACCCACATGAATAAATAAATAAATAAAAATATTTATTTAACTAGAGAAGAATTTAGAAATTAGATAATTAAATAAATAACAATATTTATTAATTATAAAAAAGATTAGAGATTAAATAATTAAAGATAATTATTTAATCAAAAGTGGTTAGCTAATTAAACAACTAAAATTGTTTAATTAAACCTATAGAAAAATTAGAATAATTCAATAATTAAAATTATATAATTATATGGATAAGAAGAAATATGAACTTAGAGGAAAGAGGTTAATCTAATCAAATAACAAGATTATTTAAGTAGGACAATTTTTAGTGTCTACATTTTTCCTCTCTTCTAGGCAATGCAATTTTATAGCGTTGTTGCAAAGAAAGAAAAAAGTAGTCAAGAGGGAAAAATCAGAAGTGATGAAGAAGGTGACGATATGCCCAAGTCAAGTGAAAAATGGAAAATAAGAACAAATGAGATGATTGAGATGTTTGGTACCCCCTCGAGAGATTTGGTGAAAAATCCATAAGATTGAGCCAAATTTACCGATAAGCGCAAAGAAAAGGCGTAGTAAGAAGTGAAGAATAGTTTGTTTGATTGGAATGGGATGGATGAAATGAATTGAGATTGATGTAGGATTTTGTTGATAGATTTGAGCTTTAATTTTAGTGCATGATTATCATCATAGAGCATTTTATTTGGCAATGAATAATGGACACCAAGGTATGACATAGAACAAGGTGCAAAATTTTATCCCTTTGCATAAACAAACACATTGGAGACAAGGAGTGTCATAACACACACTAGTGACAATAGAAACTTGTTGAAATATGTGAGGAAATAACCACAAAGCATGTTTGTCTTGATGCAAGAAAGTGTTAGATGACCTTTAACTTGCATAAAATATTTTGATTATGCCAAATGGAACCCCAATCACACACAAGGAACTTAGTTTCCTCAGTCATATTACCAAGACAAACCACACAAAAAATTTAAAGAGAAAAAGGTCATGATCCATCATCTATCCTCTCATCCCTTGTGGACTTCCTTGAGGTGCATAGTAACATGACCAGAGATAAATTAGATTAAAAAGATAAGACTAACTGTACCAAATGAGTCAATAGTCATTTAGATCTTCTTGCCAATCTATGAGTGTTTACCGATAGGATTAAGGATAACCCTACATGATCACAAATGAAGCATTAGGGAAGTCATTTTTCTTTGTGCCTCCAGACCATTCTCGGTGTTGAAATCGATCAAGAATGAAAGGGTTATGGAACTTGTCGAAGCTAAGTTTGATAAGAGAAACCTAATTTTAAATGTTATTGCTAATCTCGGTATACCTCTATGGGAATTTCACATAAGATTTACTTCACAAATAGAGAAGGATCTTACATAACCAGTTTAATTCATACTGCCTATCAAATGGTGAAAGAAGGTGCTAAGTTTGACCTATGTGAGCTATTGAGAGAGCAACTGATGGACAAATTGAAGAGGACAAAGGAAACCAACTACAATTTCAGGTTTGGTTCACTGATCATTTGCCTTACTTTCTTCTTCCTGAATGAATTTCTTGGATTTAAGAGTAAAATATGGGATAAGTTCACTCTAGTAGTAGCACAAATCAAGTATCATATAAATAGTTTCCAAGATAAACAAGAATATACTACCTTCTATTGGGGATTTTTTAAGAATTTGCAAGTTGAGATGCAGAGTAGAGAAAGGATACCATCAAATTTGGTCTAAAAACATAAGAAAGAAGTAACATTCATGGAAAACAAGGACCATTGCTATATAGAAACAATACAACCTAGAACCTCACAGATTCCTACATTACCTAATGAGGTTGCATCCAAATATGTATAAGGATATGTGGATATCCTATTGAAGAAGCCAAAAGATACAAATGTTGAGAGATTGGAACATATGATGAGATAATGGATAAGTTGTATAAGAAGCGTGCAAATGAGCATTTTGAAAAACATAAGGATAAGCTTCACAAGGAATCGGGTATTCCTCCAAGGATGAAATATTCCCCTTAATTTTTCCCCAAAATTTAACACACAAATTAGCAACCAATCACTGATTAGCGTTAGCGCCAAATGCAAATCAGAATGGAAAGTAACTCTAACCAAGAATGTTCACCAAGATCCCAATGTGGGTGAGGTGATAGCATATGGTTAGAGGATCATTAGGAATAAACTGAACTGAAATTACAATTCATCTGCTGATCTAGGCATCCACAAGTAGTGGGGATACTCCACTTATTCAGTGGGTAAGATTATTACATTATTAAAGGTGGCAAGCCAGCCATTTAAATCCTCACTTTCACTTATTAACGTGGGGGGAATACAGTCCACACAACCACTTATTTAGTGGGGGGAAACTTACAATTAAAGAAAGATGATTATTTAAACTCAACCACTCAATCGTGGGAGTATGAAATTTAAACTAATTGCAGCAAATAAAATAAATAGCTGTTAGTACTACTAATCAGCTTTACAATGAATTAAACAGTTGCAAATAAGAAAGATATGCTTCCAAATCCAACAATGGTTAGAGTAACACTTCCTCTAACTCTGACAATACAATAATGATATAAAAATGAAGCTCAAACTAGCATTATATCAAAAACTAACAAGTCTGATATAAAAATTTGCAATCTGGAAATGTCTATCAGCAAACAACAAACTCATAAAAATGATCACAACTCCTTCTAAATACCTCCGAATAAGCTGGAATGTTTTGCAAAGACCTTCTAGGAGGATGGTGCCCAAACTCAAACTACAAAACTGCATCAAAACTCAAGATATTATTCTTGCATGAATCCCAAAGCACTCATGAGATGATACGGCCCTGTAGAGGGGCAATTTCTCTTGGAAAAATTAGAAAATTGGAATTAAAAGCTAAAAACCTCCAAATATGGTTGCCATTATCATAGAAATGCAATGATCAAATACCCATAACCAAAATAAATTCATACCAAAAGCTGTAAATGAAAACCACCTTCAACTGTGTATACACCAGCAACATAAAAACTAAAGTTCTCACCAAAATTCACCAATTTTGAAGCACAATCTGCTAGTTTGATTGAGAAGCAGCAATAATACCAACTAGGTGTTATCTTTCAAACACGAAATTGGATTGGAACTAGGAGGTAAGCATCTCTCGAAGTAAAAAACAAGTTGTCATTCTGACAACATAACATTAGCATAAACATTTGATAATCGGCTCTTCAAATAGTAGCAATATACAAGCTTTAGTTGGCAAATGAAGCAACAAGAACTCTTCAAATTCCAAGAAGTTGAATCACTTCAACTTCCAAAAGGGATGCCACCTTTTTTCCTTTTACTTTTTTGAAATAATAAAATATTACTCAACCTCCTTTAGGCGTCCAACTTCACTTTTCAACAATAAAGCATTTAATAAATCATTAAATGCATAATTGACCCCCTTAATGGCCCCTCTTTTAAAACAACATGAAGTTATTACTCCTAGGTGTGGGGTACAACTGAGAAACATGAAATTTGACTAAGTATAAACTCAACTCATGAAGAAAACCAAACCCAAAGCCAAACTGAAACTGATGGATAACAAGATGACTTGAGTTGAACTGCTGATGATGCCACTGCCAAAATTAGACTTACTAAAAATAGCCACTACCAAAAATAGTAAGTTTACCTCAAAACCAACAGAAAGCAGAATTGAGCTGGAAGCAAGACTTAATGAAAGTGGAAACCCTAAATTTGCACATCTGAGTAGCCTATGGATTTCCATAAATAGGCTAAAACCAAACGAAGAGCGTATGGCCAAAATGGGGACATTACAGTCTGCCCTTCCCAAAATTGCTTGTCCTCAAGCAATGCCACAACACTCCAAACTGATCCCAACAAAACAAATAGGATCTCGGGGTCCCATGTCCATCTCTGACAAACCCCACCATGCCGATGCTACACTACTCTGATCATACAATTGACATCATTGCTCTAGAACTGCACAAACCATCCCTACAACCTCAAAGAGATAACATGCCTAAAATTCAAACTGAAAAACATGGAAGGAATGGAATCAAAATCAAGTAGCATTTCATGCCCAATAAACTCTAAGGAATTAATGTCTGCAATGTCAATATCAATCACCATTCTGTGAACCAAAAAGAATAATCTAATCAACTCAAAATTATTCTCATCAACATAACTCCTCAAGGCAACAAACTGAGTCACCACAGCAAGTGTGTCTCCATCATAGCTAATTGCAAAGGGAAAAACAACTCTTTGCAAAGTCATAACAGCTGCATCATCCAAACTCCTCAAGGAAGAATAATGCCTCCTTTTAGTAACTCTGACATAATCAAGAAGCTTTTTGAAAACTTCTACCAATCTCTCCCCAAAAGACTCAAAAAATTGAACCCAAACAAATAAAGGTTCACTGCCCCAAACACTAATGTAAGAGATTGTACAAAGGAAACCACTGGAAATGAACTTAAACATCATCCAAAATTGATCCGAATCATAATGAAACATCATTTCCCACTTTAGAGGCCATAAACCTTCACTAAAAAGAGATTGTGAAAAGAAAAAATGAATGTACCAGCTGCCCATGAAGTTTGAAATAAACCAATTAAAGTCTGATTTTAGGAAAATCAGCATACAAGGAGTTGAACAATTGCTGCAACTTTGAAAATCAGCATTCATAATATGACAACTGTTCATGCTCAAGGTTGGAAACATTCCCTCAAGGAACTTCAACCCATTATTAAACCATCTTTTGCTCGAAGCATCTCTCCAATCCATCAATTGATGAGAAAAAGGAACCATCGAATGGTTGGCAAAGATGGGGGCCGCATCAAAGATTTTGAGAATTGAATTCTTATCTATTCAAAGATCCTTTTTTCTACTTGCAACAATCTCCATCAAGCCTTGTTGAGAATTCCAAGCATGAATTCCCAACCACAAATAATCTCCAACACATTGGGAAAAATTTCCAACATATCTCCAAGAGCCATAGTGAAAGTCTCGAGCACACAAATCCATGTAATCAGCTGCAACCATCAATGCAAAGTTTGAACCTTTAATGACCGACATTTTAGAATAATCACTCATCAACAAAGGACAATCTAGAAACCAAAGGGGCAAGTCTAAAGGTTCTCCCACAATTTGATGCATCTCTCCAAGACCTGACCTCATCAACCATTTTAAGATAGGTGGTACTCTTCCATTGGTTAATGTTGAGCGAAAACCAGCCAGTTCAAGTTTGAACACCATTAAATGCTCATTTACTATCCATCCGAAGAGAGAGTTGCTTGACATATAGAATGGATCCACCAACATTATCTTATGCTTGACTATAAAATTATGCATGTCAAAAACATAAAACTTCTTACTAATGCCATCCACATAGAAATTGTCAATCAATTCATAATTTAACAAATCATGCGAAGATGGTGGATTGTTGTACACAATCATAGAAACAATATTTCCTTCATCCATTTCATTGGTGTCTTCACAAAATTCATGCACATCTTCTTCAACTTGAAGATGCCCATCATTAGTTGCTGATCCATAGAATGTAGCGTGATGAATATCACACACATTACCAGTCATCACATCTAGCTCATGGCTTCAATTTTCTCTCACACTGAATGAACAAATCTTTGATCAACAAACTAGCAGTAGAGGAATTCTTTCCTTCTTGTTCATGAATGTTTAACAGAAAAATTAGGACGGATTTTGGAATGTCATCCATCTCATTGATAGTCAAAACTAAAATATTTCTCATTGCTTCCACTACAACCTTCTCTTGTTCACTCCAAGTTGAAATGAAGAGGTAATGGATCAAATAATATATTTGATCTTGCATACCTAATTCAACCAGCAACATACTTGTTTTGAGTTCAGAAAATATCTTCAATATAGCAATTCTTCTTGGAAACAAACTACTTCTAGTTTCATCCAAATCTTGAAAACTCTCCACTATCATATTTAATATAATCTTCATGGTTTCAACATCATAGGGAAAATGGGGATTTACAAGTCTTATTATCTCCATGAAACAAGAAGAAATCAGCAGCTTGGTTTCTTCATCAGGATGCCCCAACCAATAGGGTTGATTCAAAGAATTCACTACAGGAGCTAGTGCCAACTCCATTATCTCTGAAGGTGATGGATTCACTTGTCTCAAACATTGTTCTAACAAATGAAGAATGTTCTCTTACTTTTCCCTTGACTGAAATTCTTTACTAAGTCTCTTTCCAACCATATAGAGAGTCTCTGCCAACTTCATCTCTTCTTCATTAGCCATGCCTAACTGCCAACTTCAAAATTGAGCTTAAACTGCCCATAGGTTTAATAAATGTCAATTCTATGCACGATAATCAAAACATACACACAAAGAATATATTTCTTCTTTACAAGCACTACAACTGGAGCATAATGAGTTTCATGGTTCCTCAAAACTAGTAAAAAAACATCAACCTCAAGCCACTTAAACTGAACTCTGGGCTGACCTCTGGTGAAGAATCTAATTCCTCTTTCACTCATTTGTCAAATGAATCTGTCTTTCTCATAGGATGGCAAGATCTTTTGCTCTGATACCACTGAAATATTCCCCTTAATTTTTCCCCAAAATTTAACACACAAATCAGCATGGAAAGTAACTCTAACCAAGAATGTTCACCAAGATCCCAATGTGGGCGAGGTGATAGCATATGGTCAGAGGATCATTAGGAATAAACTGAACTGAAATTACAATTCATCTGCTGATGCAGGCATCCACAAGCAGTGGGGATACTCCACTTATTCAATGGGTAAGATTATTACATTATTAAAGGCAGCAAGCCAGCCATTTAAATCGTCACTTCCACTTATTAACGTGGGGGGAATACAGTCCACACAACCACTTATTTAGTCGGGGGAAACTTACAATTAAAGAAAGATGATTATTTAAACTCAACCACTCAATCGTGGGAGTATGAAATTTAAACTAATTGTAGTAAATAAAATAAATAGTTGTTAGTACTACTAATCAGCTTTACAATGAATTAAACAGATATGCTTCCAAATCCAACAATGGTTAGAGTAACACTTCCTCTAACTCTTACAATACAATAATGATATAAAAATGAAGCTCAAACCAGCATTATATCAAAAACTAACAAGTCTGATATAAAAATCTACAATCTGGAAATGTCTATCAGCAAACAACAAACTCATAAAAATGATCACAACTCCTAAATACCTCTGAATAAGCTGGAATGTTTGCAAAGACCTTCTAGGAGGATGGTGCCCAAACTCAAACTACAAAACTGCATCAAAACTCAAGATATTATTCTTGCACAAATCCCAAAGCACTCATGAGATGGTATGACCCTGTAGAGGGGCAATTTCTCTTGGAAAAATCAGAAAATTGGAATTAAAAGTTAAAAACCTCCAAATATGGTCGCCATTATCATAGAAATGCAATGATCAAATACCCATAACCAAAATAAATTCATACCAAAAGCTGTAAATGAAAACCACCTTCAGCTGTGTATACACCAACAACATAAAAATTGAAGTTCTCACCAAAATTCACCAATTTTGAAGCACAATCTGCTAGTCTGATTGAGAAGCAACAATAATACCAACTAGGTGTTATCTTTCAAACACGAAATTGGATTGGAACTAGGAGGTAAGCATCCCTCGAAGTAAAAAACAAGTTGTCATTCTGACAGCATAACATTAGCATAAACATTTGATAATCAACTCTTCAAACAGTAGCAATATATAAGCTTTAGTTGGCAAATGAAGCAAGAACTCTTCAAATTCCAAGAAGTTGAATCACTTCAACTTCCAAAAGGGACGCCACCTTTTTTCCTTTTACTTTTTTGAAATAATAAAATATTACTCAACCTCCTTTAGGCGTCCAACTTCACTTTGCAACAATAAAGCATTTAATAAATCATTAAATGCACAATTGACTCCTAGGCGTGGGGTACAACTGATAAACATGAAATTTGACTAAGTATAAACTCAACTCATGAAGAAAACCAAACCCAAAGCCAAACTGAAACTGATGGATAACAAGATGACTTGAGTTGAACTGCTGATGATGCCACTGCCAAAATTAGACTTACTAAAAATAGCCACTGGCAAAAATAGTAAGTTTACCTCAAAACCAACAGAAAGAAGAACTGAGATGGAAGCAAGACTTAATGAAAGTGGAAACCCTAAATTTGCACATCTGAGTAGCCTATGGATTTCTAGAAATAGGCTAAAACCAAACGAAGAGCGTATGGCCAAAATGGGGACATTACAAAGGACTACATCTAGTACCCCTATAGAGATTTCTAATGATAAATATATTCCTCTAGAATCCAACAAAGAGACAAGAAGGTTAGGTAGATCCACTTTTGTTACTACATCTACTCTGCACCGCTCTGGACCTACACAAACAATTGATAGTAGAGGAAAAGCTACACTAGAGACCCCTTCAAAGAAGAAGGCTACAAAAATTGTGTACACTAGGCCTAAGAAGAAGGAAAAAAGGAAGAAGTTAGATGAGGAAGAACCTAAAGAAGAGGAAGAAGTTAGAGATGCAGATATCTCCTTGTAGAAAAAGAAAGGGAAGAAAATAGAAAAGGAGGGAATTGAGAAAACTCCTCCAATTCAACATGGTTCTCTTGATTTTGGAGCATATTTTGGTTTGTTGAATGACATAATGGAGCTACATCTGGATGTCCCTTTGAAAGATAAAAAAACAGTTGAAAAAGCTATCATTGAGTATATGCTCAAGAAAAACATATCTTTCAGTGACATTGTTGATAAATCTCTAGATAGCCGAGCTGAGGCTTTGAGATAAAGAAGAGATGATGCCATCAAAGTTGTTGAGGAATTGAGGCATAAAGTAATTGACAAGGTTGGGATCTCTGTCTCCTAGGAAGAAAAATAAAAGATAGTCCGAAAGTAGGGAAAATCACTCCACACAAAGAGAAGAATAGACCTTCTGATGAGCATGGATGATGATATCAAAAGTAAGATTTAGTTAGAAATTGAAGAAATCACAAATAATATTATTGTTGAGATGCAAATTGAAGTTGAAGATAGTGTACACGAGCCTCCCGAAGAACATAAAACTATTAATGAGCCCCCTTTGTATGATACAAATGAAAAAAAGTCTCTGGTCAGTAAAAAGTACAAGGCCCTTCCAATTAGTAGAAAGAGAAAGACATATCTAGTACGGAGATGGAGAAGGGAAAGGATGCAGAGAAGGAAAATGAGAAGGAGAAAGAAGAAGAAAATGAGGAGAAAGAAAAGGAGAAGAAGGTGACTTGGGTGCTGAAGAAAAAAGTTCAGAGAAGACATATTCCTCTTCAGTGGACTCAATAAAGGAATTTTTGGTTCAAGAAATGTAGATCCAACCCGTAGTGACTCTAGAATTACTACATGTTCCTACTTTTGATGAACAAGTTAACTTGTCTGGTATGTCTCCCTTGCATAAGTTGGAAGTTGATATACTTCACTCCATTGCAAGATAGGAATTGTTACAACATCATGTGGAGAGTGTTGGAGTCTTGGAAGAAGCAATGAAGGTGTTGGAAGAGAAGTTTTCAGATGCTAAAATAGATTCTTCATTTCCCCTTGTGCAACAAATGAAACAATGAATGTAGCCTTTTGAGAATTATTCTTGAATAGATGAAAAAGAAGATAGAACAAAAGTTGAATGAAAAGAGGTTGAATGATGCCTTCGAGAAGTGTGATAGAATTTTTTCCAAGTTGCAATTCGATATCCAAGACATTCAAAAGTGCTTAGAGGAAGCCAAGGCTCTATACATTTTGTATTTGAAGTGGCCAAATAAAATAAAAAGTATTAAGGATCATATTAGTGCAATTGAAATGTAGATCACTAATGTGGTTGCAACATATAATCTGGTACAGGACAATGATGATGCCATAAGGGAAAAAGTAGAGAGATTGCACTCCCAAATACAACTACAATATTAGAGAGAGTAGTTTAAAATTCAGGTAAAAAAATTTAGAAAAGTAGTGAGCCTAAGGTTGGCTTCACTTACCGAATTCCTGACAGAGGCCAATAGTGTGGTTTAGAAGTAGAAGGAACCATCTTCCATGGAAGATGTAGAAGATGCATAAGTGCAGTTGAATCATCAAGTCTAGATCTAGACCACTGCAAAGAAGCATTGGGATAATAGCCTAGTTCAGCCAAAGTCCATTTACAAGGGCATTCTGTCATCAAAGTGAGTTGTGATTGATTTTTTCATGTAAGATAGCTTTATTTTTGTTGTTGTATATATGTGGAATAGATATAAGGATAATTTTGTTTATGAAGTAATTAGACTTTTTCCTAGAGGGAGTAAAAGTTGTATAGTTTAAGGGGGAGCTTGTAGAGTTTTTCTTAGATAGAGATTTTTTTACCCTTTGCCCTTGATGTCAAAGGGGGAGAGAGAAACGTGAATCTAAGGGGAAGTGTTTTTTATTAGAGGTAAAATATGGATTTTGAAGGGGCCCGGAACCCTTTACATTAGAAAGTAGTTGAAGTAAAAGATAACATTAAGCCAAAAAATAGCCCAACAACAACAACCCATCAGCAAAAAAATAGCCAAAAAGGAGGATCCAACCAGCAACACTAAATGCTTTTCAAAATATCCGCTGCCTCCATGTCATAATCAATATCTTTCTGTGCATCATAAAAAACATCAGAACTATCCTTCCCAAATACCCCAACCTGGGCTTTAGTTTTGTTCCTAGTCCTAGCTCCAAGTCCATCTGTATTTATCTCTGAAATCAAAACAATACCTTTCTCACCACCCTTCCCAGCAACAATTTCCTCCCCCATCAGCTTACCAGCTCCAACAACCTCATCAACACATGAGCACTATCTTTTCACTTCTTAGCACTAACCACAGGAGAAGTAATGATAGTAGACTCATATTTCATAGCAATTTTATGTACTTCCCCTCCTCTCATCACAGTATCCTAGATTTTCACCATTTGATCCTTAAGGATGAGGATTCTTCCCTCAAGATTCTGCTTCATTTTAAGGGTTTCCTCCACAATAGTGTCCACCACAGTATTTAAGGAGTCAAACAACTCATCTATCTAATTCTAAATAGAGGACCCCCCAGCCTTTCTAACCACTCCCCTGACTCTGACATTTGTTTTATTGAGTTCATGGAAAAAACATTTAAAAAGCTTAAACAAAACAATGGACCCTTCAAGGCAAATACCAAGCACATTAGACAAATCATCTCTATCAATATTAAAAACCCCTTTACCTAGGGAATCTTCCTCCTTAGAGGAGCTAATCCTATCCTTACCAGCAAGGGAATCCTTACCTTTTTCCATAGCAACCGGAGACTTAAGCTTGTAGATGGAGCTCGTAATTTCCTTTTCCACCACCTTTCTCTTCATAATCCTCTCCAAATCCACATCCTGGGTCTCCAAAGCAATAAAAACATCCCCATGCTTATCTTTCACCTGCATAGCTGACTTGACACTTGGGGAATCATCAGCAAAGAGGCCACCCGCAATAGTGAGGGGATGGCCCTTCTCCAA
>VDFB02047424.1:89658-138506 GCA_007258455.2 Sequoia sempervirens
CCTTTCATAATGGCATAAGATGATTACAAATGCAAACTTTATCTGCCTAAGCACAACCAAACATATATCACCATTATTTGAGTCAAACAAATAATTGCATTTGTTTTGTGCAATCTTGAACAACTTGACTCCCCAATACTCCAACTCACCTAATTTCAACATAAATGGTCTTAACTGACCTTATTTAGAATAAAAAGACTCAAAACACTTTAAATTACTCATGAATCCTAAAATCAACCTATTACATTTTACCATACCAAACTGTCCTGTATTGGAAAATGTGTTGACATTTGCATATGATTGTGTTTGTATTTTGAGTCCTGAGGTATGCTGTTTATCCATTCTTGGCTCAACATTTACTTTCTTCCTTTCACCTGTACCTGCACACAAACAAGTATTAGCAAAACCAACACCATGAACTGCCTTCAACTCAATCTCATATCCTTGCTTAGGTCTTCCCTGTTGTGCACTTTGTATTTCTACCCCTGTTATCAGTCCTTTATCTTTCCTCTGCCCAACATTTAAGTGTTTACCATGTTCTACACCTGTAAAAAAATTGTTGTTAACAACTCTTTGACTTTGTTCCTTTTCTTTGCTATGCACATGCCTACAATTGTCCTTAATACCCTATTTTTTCTGTCCTTTATTGTATACTCCATCAACTGGCTCCATCACTGTTATAGCAGGCTTATGTACCCCTGTACCTGCAAACTCAACTTGTTTCTCATCCTTATTCATAGCCATAGGGCACTCAATAGTCCCTACAACAATACTATCATGCAACTTCACTATCCTTACCTCCTTTACCTCTATATTTTCCTTGTGACTTGTTGTTCCTGCATTGTTAGTCCTCAAATGATCTCTACAAAGACAATTATAAAAACACATAACTCAATGTGTAGGGTCCATAATATGTACCAGTTGAATTCACTATAAGAGGTTGGATTTAAAATTAGATCCCTAGAGGTATAAAATAAGAACGGAATTAAATTATAATTCATTATTGAGTCACTGACCAACAAAATTAAAGCGATGGGCAACAAAACAGACACTATACCATCAGTCACCCATATAAACTAGTATATCAGTGAGCACCCACCTTGCCGATTTTCTCACATGATTGTGCTCCCTTCTGCATTTTAATTAATTATATTGGATATTCCAACATCAGATAATTCCACCTTAAAATTATTGCTCCCCTAAGCTAAGAATAACAATGGCTAGTATAGCAGGTAATTTACATATTGCAAGGAATTTCCTCTCTAAACAGCTACAGAAGTACACATGGGCATGGTTAAGAATTAAGTTCCTACCTACTAAAATGATCAATTAGAGGTCTCTTTTTCCTCAACTCAATCACAAGAGATTATTATCTCTGTGATAAGCAATAGGCCTATTCTTAGTTCTCTATTGCAGAAGGTTTAGTCCACATGCCTTGTGTGAAGCTTCCAAGGATCAAACCAAAGCTGCATTCTTTCCCACTAATTTGAGGAATTTCCATGGGACAACAAGGAAGGAAGAAACTCATCAAACTTGATCCTTGTCATGACATTGACATACAAAATTGTACTCAATTGGGCCACAAAGGCCAAAGTTGGCAATTTCTCATCTGTCAAGAAACATTGTAATTTCTTACTAGATAAAATAATCTTGTCAAGGATATTTCACAACTTCATTTCTATAAAAGATGAGAAATTTTTTAAATTTATAACACTCAATCTTATTTTTCTTCAATTGTATACAAATAAAGAGACTTGGCCAGTATTGTAAAGAAGTGGGCATCAAAATTAGCAGGTGATCTTTAATTGGTATGAAAACAATAGAAATCTCCAAGTTAAAAAGAATAAAGATAGTAGCGGAAATTGAAAGTTGCCATATCCTTGTCTAGCCACTAGGCATGGAAGAAAAATATGTGTCACATCTTTATTATATGCTTGGTAGTTGGCATCATCAAACAATCAATATAAATGTGGGCGAGAAGGAAGGAAAAACCTTTGTATTATTGAAGTGCTCTCTCTATTTCCTTATGCATCATAGACCACATTTAATGAGTGGGATACAAGCAGCCCTTTCATCTACTTCTATAGCATAGATACTGACTCCAGTCTTTCGTGGCTTTAAAAGCCAATATGAGATCCAATAGATGGCTACAATATCAAAGGATTTCAATATGATTTTATTGAGATACAATCTAAAAAATTGTAACATAAACTAATCAGAAAAGCTTGGAACAAACTACTGATAAGCCCATGAATATAACAAATGAGTAGATCTTGCTTGTAAGGAGTAAAATAGTTTTTATATCTTTCTATTTAGCTTGAGTTATAAATGTATAATTTCAAGTGAATTCCTTAATTTGAATGTATTAAATAGAGTGCATGTGATCTCACCAAACAATAAAAGTAGCTCCAAAATCAATCTTTTTTAAGAGCAACTCTTAGCAAATAAATGCAAGCAACTAGGAGAAAGGGGATTTTTTTGAAAAGGTAAAAAGGCCATCACATGCCTAGCATTTTGTGCTAAGATAAAAGATCAAAGCACTCACAATAGAGAATTGGAGATTAAATTGGATAAACCAAGTGATATTGGTTTGAAAGGTGATAATGTTAACTTTGAGTTTATAAGCTGAATTGAAATTTTGAACAAAAATTAACTATCATCCACATGTTTTGGATAAGCAATTATTTTTTCCTAGTTTTTGACTCCTCACACCTTGGTAGAAATGTCTGTTTTGTAATTTTCTCTTGTTTCTAATATGTTATAAGGCAAATTTGTGATAAGGTTACTGAACAATAGTTAATATGGAATGCTTGTTGATATTTAAGTTGTTGATGTGTATGCACAAGCAGGCTGATGAGAATGGGCTTGTAAAAGGATCAACTACTAGTATGTTGAGTGGAAAGCAGCTTGCTTCTCCAAACATGGTGAGTTCTGTGATGACCTTAGTGAACACATTTTATCATATTTTCTGTGTTCTATGGTATTGAATATTAAATCTTACAATTTTTTATTTGTCTGAATGAGATATTGATTGAGCTGCATGTAGCTACTGTAATCTAAAGAGAAAATTGTACAAGTTTATTAGTTTATGTTAATCATGCATAAATTTTTTTTGGAAGCCTTTATGCAAGTTTAGTAAGAACATGGATGAAGTGCAGCTTTTGAACATCATTAAAACTCAACATATCTTCCAAGGATTGTTATAGATCAAATATAATATAAGTTGAACGTCGTGCTTTGGATTTATTTTTGGCTACCTTGTGCATCCTTTTTTACTAATCTCCTTATGTGTGGATGGAAACCAACCCTATACTTGGTCAAATCATTTTTTCAAAATGTTAACTTCGACTTTATAAGTTGAATTGAAATTTTGAACAAAAATTAACTATCATCCACAGGTTTTGGATAAGAAATTATTTTTTCTTGGTTTTTGACTCCTCACACCTTGGTAGAAATGTCTGTTTTGTAATTTTCTCTTGTTTTCTAATATGTTATAATGCAAGTTTGTAATAAGGTTACTGAACAATAGTTAATATGGAATGCTTGCTGATATTTAAATTGTTGATGTGTATGCACAAGCAAGCTGATGAGAATGGGTTTGTTAAAAAGATTAGCTACTAGTATGTTGAGTGGAAAGCAGCTTGCTTCTCCAAACACGGTGAGTTCTGTGATGACCTCAATGAACACATTTTATCGTATTTTCTGTGTTCTATGGTATTGAATATTAAATCTTACAATTTTTTATTTGTTTGAATGAGATATTGATTGAGTTGCATGTAGCTGCTGTAATCTAAAGAGAAAACTATACAAGTTTATTAGTTTATGTTATTCATGCATAATTTTTTTTTGGAAGCCTTTATGCAAGTTTAGTAGGAACATGGATGAAGTGCAACTTTTGAACGTAATAAAAACTCAACATATCTTCCAAGGATTGTTATAGATCAAATATAATATAAGTTGAATGTCATGCTTTGGATTTATTTTTGGTTGCCTTGTGCATCCTTTTTTACGAATCTCCTTATGTGTGGATGGAAACCAACCCTATACCTGGTCAAATCATTTTGTCAAAATGTTAACTTCGAGTTTATAAGCTGAATTGAAATTTTGAACAAAAATTAACTATCATCCACAGGTTTTGGATAAAAAATTTTTTTTTCCTAGTTTTTGACTCCTCACACCTTGGTAGAAATGTATGTTTTGTAATTTTCTCTTGTTTTCTATGTTATAAGGAAGGTTTGTAATAAGGTTACTGAACAATAGTTAATATGGAATGCTTGTTGATATTTAAATTGCTGATGTGTATGCACAAGTAGGCTTATGAGAATGGGTTTGTAAAAAGATCAGCTGCTAGTATGTTGAGTGGAAAGCAGCTTGCTTCTCCAAACATGGTGAGTTCTGTGATGACCGGTGATCCCATAATAGTGGTTTACAGTTATTTTTAACAAAAATATTCACATTCTTATAGCAAACTATGAGGAATTTGAAGATGGTGCAAACTAGAGTCTCATCAAATTTTGTCTGTAGATTCTAAAATGGAATCAAATTGACTTCTTTTCCATCTCCATTAAAATTGATTTTTTCTTAAACAATTTCTTAAAAGTGATTTAACACATAACTTTTTCCATAAAGATAAATTCTAATTTTTCAAATTTAGATTTGTATATATCTAGTGCTTCCACTTGAGATAGTTTTATTGAATATTTTTCCTTAATCAAGTTTCAAAGTCAAAATGAATTAGACTATGATGTAACTTTTGTATATGTAAATTTTATTTTATTTTTGTTGGATCAAGGACTAATAGAGATAATCTTCTATTTTCTAAGAACAAAGAAATTCATTTCATGAGTTTAATAAAAACTTAGGAATACCATAATATTTGAAATAAATTTTAAATGAATTCATTTGATCCCCAAAAAGCTAAATCAAAAGTGATTTTTTATCAGCATTTTGATAGGTGTAAAGGAGACCATTTATAGGTATGGTTTAAAACTAGTTCTATCCAAGGGGGTTTGATCTAAGGTGATTTGATCAAACCCTCTTCAATTGGAATCCTTAAAATGGAACTTTTTAAGGCTTAAATCATTATATTTTCTAAAAATATGTGATTTCAGCTAAAATTGTTCCTCTTAGGAATTGTAAACCACTATTATGATAACCTCAGTGAACACATTTTATCGTATTTTCTGTGTTCTATGGTATTGAATATTAAATATTACAATTTTTTATTTGTCTGAATGAAATATTGATTGAGTTGCATGTAGCTGTTGTAATCTAAAGAGAAAACTATACAAGTTTATTAGTTTATGTTATTCATGCATAAAAATTTGTTGGAAGCCTTTATGCAAGTTTAGTAGGAACATGGATAATGTGTTATTTGTTGGAAGCCTTTATGCAAGTTTATGTTATAATGTGTTATTTTTTTCTTTTTGCAGGAATGTATTGATAAACTCAAAGAAGGAGATAAAGTTAAGGTGTTGGATCCATTAGATGGTGATGTTGTGGGCATTGGGCAGATTCACTCCCTATCTATTGTACATGGAGTCAACTTGAAAGGAACAATGGATGCAAATGTAAAAAATTTAAAGGTCACAAGTAACATACCCCTTGTTTATAAAGACAAAATAGATGGAGTTGTTCATTTGAAAGAGGAAGAGGGAACCTTCACACAGTGGCCACTAAAATATTTGCAAAAAATGACATAGTTGAACATATTTATCATGTACTAGTTGCTAGACATCTTGGCTCACTACTTTATGTAGTATTTTGAATATGTTGTTCATGGATTTTAATTATGATGGTGTATTTGAAAGACTTGGAAACTCTTAGACAACTTTGACATTTTTTATTATATTTACATATATACTCTTAGACATCTTTGACATCTTCTAACTTGATATATATATTGATATATATTTGCATTATTTTTTTTTATTGTAGATTACCTTTATTTATCATGATGTTGAATCAATCTTTTAATTTTAGTATGTTGTAGCTTGTACACATATGTAATATTTTTATTTATTTTATGTTTTAGTTCAAATTTAATATTATGTTAGTTTTGCATTATAAAATTTATGGTATTTAATAAACTATTTATTTCGTGATTATATTTACTACCAATTAATGGAAACTAGTAAATAAAATGACTAAATTAATGACTAATTGTATGACTAAAGTAATGATTAAATTAATGACTAAATATGACTAAATGACTAAATAACTAAATATATGACTAAAGTAATGACTTAAATAATGACTAAATATATGACTAAAGTAATGACTAAATTAATGACTAAATATATGACTAAATTAATGACTGACTAAATAATGACTGACTACCTTGACTAAATAAATGACCAGTTAACAACAATTAATGACTAAATTAATGATTAAATATATGACTAAATTAATGACTGAATATATGACTAAATAAATCACTACCATGACTAAATAAATGACCAGGTAATAACAATCAAAGACTAAATTAACGACTAAATCAATGACTAAATTAATGACTAAATCAATGACTAAATTAATGACTAAATCAATGACCAAATTAATGACCAAATCAATGAGTACAAATCAATGACTAAATAAATGACTAAAATAGTTTAGTCATAAATTTGGTCGCGTTATAAATGACTGGCAATAAACTACTAATGGTCACGTGACCAAAATTAGTCATTTATATGCAATTTTTAGTAGTTTATTTAGTCATATATTATTGTTTGTGTACTAGTGCTAAGAATAAAGTTAATAAGTTGAATAAATTTTGAAGTTGTGGGACAAATGATTCACCCCCCCTCTCAGTTGTCTTCTCTTGTTTTGCCAACAATTGGTATCAAAGCTAAGTTCCTTGGAAGAAGTTTAACAGCTTAAGGTGATTTGGGATGGCAAGCTACAAAAGGATAGTCCGATATTTGATGGAACACATTGCTTCTTGTGGAAGACTCGAATGGAGTGTCATCTGAGATACATTGGTGAACCCTACTAGAGCATTACAAGTAATAAGTATGTTATTCCACTGAATAGTACATATGTTGAGTATAATATCCAAGCTAAGGAAGCTTTGTTGAGTGCTTTGACTGATTCTGAGATGAAAAATGTTATGGATTTGAAGACTGCTTATGAGATTTGGAAAAATTTGGAAACCTTATATGAAGGTGATGATAATGTGAAGATTGCTAAGTTGCAAAGCTTGAAAGGAAAATATGAAAGGTTGAGAATGAGAGATGATGAGAATATTAATAATTTTATGCAAAGAGTGAATGAAATTGTGTGTGGTATTAGATGTGTTGGTGGAAAGATATAAGGATCTAATATTGTTGCTAAAGTGCTTAGATCCTTGCCTGATTCCTACAAAGTCAAGGCTAGTGCTATTGAAGAGTTCGGGTTGTAACAAACATAACTAGAGATACATTGGTTGGTAAATTGTCTGCTTTTGAGTTGAGCGAATTTGGTGATGCCATTCCTAAAGTTGAATATGCATTTAAGCCACTACTTCTGGAAGAGATAGACAGAGATATGAACCAGTGAGAGTTCATCTAGAAAGACATTCAAGTATGAAGATGAAATTAGATAGATTGAAGAAGAAGAAAAAGAGATGGAAGAGTTGGAAGCACTTATTATCAAAAAGGTACCAAGAGGAAAAGGTAAGTATGAAGGAAATTTGCCTCTTAAATGTTTTTCTTGCAATAAGATAGGTCATTTTGCATCAAGGTGTCTGAAAAGAGCCCCTAAACCAAGACATAAGAAGCCTAGATTTTAGAAGAAATGTTACTATGTTGTTGATGAAGGTGTAACAGATGAAGAATCTGATAGAGATGATGATGAATGGGTATATCTTGTTGTTAGAGAAAATATTCTTGTATCTACTAAATCTGCTAGTTGTACAAATGTGGAAAAATCCCTGGTTGCTCAAATTGAAGAGAAAGATGAATGGGTAATTGATAGTGTATATTCACATCATATGACAGGAGACAAAAGTAAGTTTGTGAGCTTTGAAAAATATGATGGTGGTGTTGTAAGATTTGGTGATAATACAGTTGGTGTGATCCATGGAAAAGGATGCATTTCTCTTCATGATAAGCATAATATTGATGGTGTTCTATATGTGGAAGTCTTGAAGCATAATCTTTTGAGTGTTGGTCAACTGGTTGATAAGGGATATAATCTTTAGTTCAATGATGGAAAGTGCAGAATATTAAGTTCTGAAAATGTAATTACAGTAGGTACAAAGAAAAAAGGTAATATCTTTCACTTGAATGATGCTAGTAAAAGTTGTTTGATTGCTCAAGTTGATGAAAGTTGGTTATGGCATACAAAATTGTGTCATGTTCACTTTGATAATATTGTCAAGATAAGTTCTACAAAGGCTGTGAGAGATCTACCTAGGTTGGTGAAACCTACTAATGCAATATGCAAGGAATGCCAATTGGGAAAACAAACCAGAATTTTATTTCGGAGTAAAAAGCATTGTTCAAATGAATTGTTAGATCTTGTGCATACTGATTTGTGTGGTCCCTCTAAGGTCAGAAGTCTACAAGGTTACAGGTATTTCATGTTACTCATTTATTATTATTCTAGAATGGCATGGTCTACTTTCTTAAGAGAGAAATTTGAAGCACTGGAAAAGTTCAAGTTCTTTAAAGCTATGGTTGAGACAGAGACATAGGTTTGAAGATTAAGTGTCTGAGATCATATAGAGGTGGTGAATTCACTTTTGGTTAATTTAATTCTTTTTGTGAAGAACATGAAATAAAGAGACAATTGTCTGCACCGCAGACCCCTCAACAAAATGGAGTTGTGGAAAGGAAGAATAAAACAGTTGAAGATGTTGCTAGAACAATGATGCTGGAAGGAAATTTCCCTCATATCTATTGGAGAGAAGCTATGAGTACTGTTGGGTATATACTCAATCAGGTACAAATCAAAGGTGATACTGGTAAGACCCCTTTTGAGCTATGGACTGGTCAAAAGCCTACTGTTAAATACTTCAAGATATTTGGAAGCAGATGTTACATTAAGAGAGATGAAGACATGGGAAAATTTGATGCTAGGAGTGATGAAGGTATCTTTCTGGGTTATTCTACTAAGAGCAAGGCCTATTGGTGTTACAATAAAAGATTGAAGAAAATGGTTGAAATTGAAAATGTTAAGGTTGATGAAGACTTTGGTACACCATCTAGAACCTGTGGATATGAATCTGATGATTAGAATGATAGTACAAATCAAGGAAAGCAAAATCAAACTACAAATCAAGTGAAAATCAATCTAGAAAATTAGGAGAATGAAGAAGAAGGAGAAACTAGTGGAAACATAGAAGAAACTAAAGTTGAAGAACAACCTAAGAGGACTCCAAGGTATGTAAGATTCAAACATTCAGAAGATCAGATTATAGGTGATAAGAAAAAAGGTGTCCAGACTAGGAGAAAGATTGTAAAAGAATATTGCTTGATTTCTAAGACTGAGCCTACTAGTGTGAATGAAGCAAGTAAAGATGTGCATTGGGTTGAATCAATGAAAGAGGAATTGAAACAGATTGAAAAGAATGATACATGGACTCTCATTTCCATACCTAAGGATAAGAATGTTATTAGAACTAAATGGGTTTTTAGAAACAAACTGAATGAGCAAGGTGAAGTGATTAGAAACAAAGCAATACTGGTATGCAAAGGATATTCACAAATGGAAGGAATTGATTTTGAAGAGACCTTTCCCCTGTTGCTAGAATTGAAGCTATAAGATTATTTCTTGCGTATGCTACTCACAAGGATTACAAAGTTTATCAGATGGATGTCAAATCAGCTTTTCTAAATGGCGAATTGGAAGAAGTGTATGTTGAGCAACCTAATGGATTCTAGTTGACTGATATGGAAGATATGGTGTGTCAGTTGAAGAAAGCATTGTATGGACTTAAGCAAGCCCCTAGAGCATGGTATGCCAGATTGGACAAGTATTTGTTGAAGCTTGGATTTAACAAAGGTACTGCTTATAGTAATCTATATTTCAAGAATGATGATAAAGATTTGATTGTTGAAGTATTTGTTGATGACATTATTTTTGGAGGAGATGATGCTTTGTGCGTGAAGTTTTCTAGTGAAATGCATAATGAATTTGAGATGTCTATGATTGTTGAGATGAAATTCTTTTTGGGATTACAAATTACTCAGTTAGACAAAGGGATATTTATATCTCAGTCCAAGTATGTGAAGGAATTGTTGAAGAAGTTTGATATGGAAGATTCAAATCCATTTGGTACACCCATGGTGACCGGATGCATGTTGACTATAGAAGATGATTCTTCGAAAGAAAATCATACAAGATACAAATCAATGATTGGTGGATTGTTGTACTTAACTCAAACCAGGCCTGATATTATGAATGTTGTATGTATTGTTGCAAGATTTCAAGCTGATCCAAAGGAATCTCATGTGACTGTTGTGAAGAGAATTTTCATATACTTGAAGGGAACTACTGATCTTGGCCTATGGTATCCTAAAGATGATGATATTACTTTGAGTGCCTTTACTTATGTTGATTGGGCCAGAGATGTAAATGACAGGAAAAGTACTAGTGGTGGAGCATTTTTCTTGGGTAAGAAGCTAATTTCATGGTTAAGCAAGAAGTAGAATGCCATTTCTTTGTCCACTGCTGAGGTCGAATACATTGTTGATGCTAACAATTGTACTCAAGTCCTATGGATGAAACAAATGTTGAAGGATATTAGAGTTGTATATGATGAGCCTATTGCTATATACTATGATAATTCAAGTGCTATTAACATTTCCAAGAATCTAGTGATGCATTCAAAGAGAAAGCATATATCTATCAAGTTTCACTTTTTGAGGGAGAAGGTAAGTGAAAAAGAAGTGAATATGTGCCTACTAAGGAGCAGATTACAAACATCTTTACCAAGTCGTTGTCTAAGGATACTTTTGAGTATCTCAGAGGGAAGTTAGGGGTGATTACCTCTCCTAATTAGAAATAAGGATGCAATGCAACTGCATTAGTCTGTGCATTTCATAGACATATTTTGTTTCAAATTGATGTTGTGCTGGCTGCTACTCAGGCAAAGTAGTCAGATGTTCAAAAATTCAGATATGTGGTTCAAAGCTTAGAGATTCTTTGTCATTGATGTCAAAGGGGGAGAAGAGTCATGTGAAAAATTGGTGATTATATGGGGAGAAGAGTTATGTGGGAGAAGTCATGAGAAAGAGTTCAGGATAAAATGAGTCAGATCCTAAGGGGGAGTAAGTGTTAAGAGTTAATTGGGTTGATGGTGTTTTTCACATCATGTGTTGCCATCAATGCCAAAGGGAGATATTGTTGGATGTTGTGGTTGTGTTGCTAATATGTGGTTTTCATTGATGTCAACACTATTAGCATTAATATATTTGAAGTTGTATATGTCAAGGATATTGAGAAAATTATAAAGAAATGAGTTACAGGTTGTTAGTGGTTAAGTGAAGTTCAGTATGGTGGTATGTTCTGTATGTTGAAGACAAAAGGTTTTGGACTAAAGGGTTTCTTACTGAGTGTATCTAGTCTATCCATGTTGAGTTTTAGAGATCCTCATGAAGAGTTGATTGAGTTATGAAGATTTTCATTTCGACAATTTTTTTTGTTTCTTCAATTAGTGTTCCTAATTGAAGATGAGGCTATTTCAATTAGTTCAATTGTTGTGGATGATTATCTGTTGGTTCTTAATGTTTGTGTATGCTTCTAGGTCATGCTCTATCTTTTTTGCACATCCACATTGATCGTTGTGCTTATGGTTGGCAATTTTCTCTTGTGTGTTCATATTTTTTATGTTCCTGGCCGACATGGTGTTGAAGCGTGTTGTGGATCTTCGAGGAGAATTTAATTGAGATGTTTGTGTGTTGAAGATGTTGATTTAGGTCCTCACTAAGTTATGGCTGACTTTGGTTGATTCACATTGATTATTATGAATGATTTGGGCCGACAGTTATATTCATTTTATTATTTCTTTGTGGCTGACTTGTAGCAGTGAAATTTCTTGTTGCAGATATATAAGAGCAGTTGTTTGTTCAAATTGAAGTATGTGAGCTTGTGTGTATGTATGAATAATGTCCTTATCATTCGAAGGAAAAGAAAAGTGTGAAGAAAAGTGAAGAAGAGCGAAGAGTTGTTCATGCACTTAACCAAAACTATGATCAGGCATTAGCAAATGCTATTTTATTAGTTCAAATCCTTGCAGATGGCTTTAATTTGAATCCTCTTGTAAGACAGTGTGTCTTCCTTTGTAATTAAGCAGTGAGCCCTAGGCAGTGCGCTTGAATGCAAGTGCATTCCCCATATTTCATTTTCATTATACTTTTAACAGGGTATAATTTTGTGGACTAACCTCCACCATGGTTTTTCCCCTAACAGGGTTTCCACGTAAAAAAATGTTGGTGTTATGTGTGTTTCTGATATGTTAATGATCTCTGTTTTCATGCTTAATAATTAGATCTAAGAATAAAGTTAATAAGTTGAATAAGTTTTGAAGTTGTGGGACAACTAATTCACCGCCCCCTCTTAGTTGTCTACTCTTGTTTTTCCAACACTTTGATACCATGTAGCAATTTTTGATTCAACACCATAATAACCCAAGGATCACTTGCAACCAAAACACCCTTTCATAAAAGAGAGAATAATTTTATTTACTAGGTAGATATCTATGGGCTGCAATATCTAGAAAAAACCCAAAAGAAACCTCACAAGAGGATTGGAACCTAATGGATCATAAAGCTAAGGGTTTGATAAGATTCTATTTGGTTGATTTTGTGCTTTTGAATGTCCATGAGGAGAAGACTGTAGCTAAGCTTTGGAAGAAGCTTGGTGATATTTATTAAGGGAAATCCTTAGTAAATAAGTTATTCTTGAGAAAGAAGTTGTATTTTGTAAGGATGGAGGAAGGAGGATCCATTGTTGATCACCTAAATGCATTTAATATGCTTGTTGCTCAATTGAGTTCTATTGGTGTGAAGATTGATGATGAGGACCATTGCATTTTATTGCTATGTTCTTTGTCGGACTTGTGGGACCACCTATGATGGATATTGGAAGCAGAACAACCAGTTTAAAGATGGAAAATGTGGTTGCTTTGTTGTTATTTGAAGAGATGTAAAGGAAATCTTCTGAGATGGCCAAGGAGGCCCTATCTATTAGTGGTAGATCGAAGGAGAAAGGAAGAAAAAGGACAAGAGGTATAAGACCAAATCTCTAGGGAGATTTAAGTCTCCTAGTAAAAATTCTAAGGCTAAATACCAGAATTGTGGTAAATCTGGTCATTTTCAGAAATATTGTAATGAGGATAAAAATTAGAAAAATGATAAATCCTCTAATTTTGAATCCTCATATGAAGATGCAGATACATTTGTAGTGGCCTTAACAATGCATGCATCAAAATATGTGTGGTTGATTGAATCAGGTGCCTCTTTTCACATGACCTTCATAGAGTTTGGTTCTCAAAGTATGAAGAGTGTGATAGTGGGAAGGTGTACCTAGGAAATAATTGTCACCTAAAGATTGTTGGTCATAGAAGAGTTAGTATCTGATTTCCTAATGGTAGAGTGAAGGGGATTGATGGTGTACTGCATATCCATGGTTTGGAATGAAATCTACTTTTAGTAAGTAAGTCGAGTGATGTGGGAGTGCAGGTTGTTTTCTCAAGTAGTGGATGCAAGATGACCAGAGGTTCTATGATGCTTGCTAAGGGTGTTTGGATTGGCTCCTTGTCTAGGCTAGATGCATGAACAGTTCAGTGCAATAGTACTTTTGTGAAGTCCAAGAAAAGGGCTTTGGATTCTTCATCCTAACCATTAGATCAAGCAGAGAAGAAGAATGTGGTGTCTACATCTGATGGTCATGCTTTTTAGGTACCTAAGGGTGCTAATGCTTTGGAGATGAAGCTCCCAACCAAGAAAATAATGTTGTGGCACCAAAGGCTTGGCCATATTGGTGAGAAGGGTCTTAGAGCCCTGAAAAATAAGATCCTTGTTGAAGGCCTTGATGACTGTAATCTCGAGTTTGATTTTTGTGAACATTGTATATATGGAAAACAACACTATGTTACATTTTATTCTAGTTCTCATAAATCTTCCAAGGTTTTGGATTATGTGCATTCTGATGTGTTTGGTCCTATTAATGTTCCTTTGTTGTCTAGATCTATGTATTTTATCTCATTCATAAATGACTATTCTAGAAGGACATTTGTGTACTTCCTCAGAAGAAAATCTAAAGTTTTTAGTCAATTTAAGGAATTGAAATCCTTGGTTGAAAACTAGATTGGTAGGAAAATCAAGTGCTTGAGGATAGATAACGGTGGTGAGTTTTGTTCTGTAGAATTTGAAAAGTTCTATAAGGACCATGGGATTGAAAGAAACACAACTCCATACACCCCACAACAAAATGGAGTTGTGGAGAGGATGAAAAAAATGCGATGGAGAGGGCTAGGAGTATGTTGAGTGGTGTTGGCCTTGAAAAAAATTTCTAGGCCGAAGTTGTAGCCACTTGTATAGGAGTGAATTTGCACCCCTTATACAAATTCCCCTTTTTCCTTTTTCCACCTTAGAAAAGCAAGTTCGAAGGCTTAATTACACATAAGCCCACTACTTTCATCCCACTTGGCGCCTGTTTTGTGCATCGGTGGGGGAATTTCTATCGGGGATGCCTACATGGTGCACAAATGTGTGCACGACCCACTTACGTCCCTGGAAAATTCTTGTGGCTGAACCTATAGAGGTGTTACACTTCTCATTGGGAGTCAATTTGTAATGCCCTCTTCAACCGAATGACTCTAATATGGCCATTTTCTTCATCTCTTCTTCAAATTCTCTCCTTCAACAAGCATTCCATCCTCTAAGCATTCAGTTGAACTTCTTCCAAGAATTTAGTTCAGTCTCTTCACTCATTTCTTACACTTCCAAGCATTCTAGCAGCACCCTTACACTCCATCGCAGCAACAACTTCACTCCATCACTTCGATAGAGCAAGTTTGCGACAACACCATTGCAGCAAAGACTCGAGTACTCTCATTTTCTCCCCCAAGCAGCCTTGAGTGCTCTTAGTGGAGGTGGTAAGCTCCCCTTTTCTCTCCTCTATCACTTGGTTGAGTAAACACACTTACTGTTTTGTAGTGTTCTTGGTGTTCTTCATTATAGTACTTTCTTTATCATACTAGCTCTCTTGGCTATCCATGGAGGTGGAAACACCTAAATGGGGGTCTGACTAAGGTAGGCCCCTATATAGCCACCCAAAATTTTTCTCTCTATCTTGTGTGTAGGTGGACATGCTTTCGAGGAGCTAGCTGGAAAATGAGTTTCTTTGTGAGATCCTTCTTGCCACCTTAACTCTTGTATTTTTGCTTTATCATATTAGAGTGTATTTTGTTTACTTAGTCACGTTATTTTGGCCCTTTAGTAATAGTTAGTTGGGTCATTAGCTTGTTTTCTTAGGTTTGACCTTGTCTCTATAGTTGTCTAGTCGTACCGATGCCAGCGCACTTGAGAAACACCAGTGCATCGCGTTGTCATCCCAGGATCGTGCTTTCATCCTCAGGCAGAGAGATTCCTGAGGCATAGTGTTGAACCTAAAAACCAACTCGCCAAACGCCATTCTACATTTTGGGTCTGTAGAGTGACTAAAGGACCTTATAGTCCTCATCATTCTCGTCCCACATATCTTAACACCCCGCTAAGCTGAGGTAAGTTAGGGCAGCCTTCCACATCTTGGCCTTCCATGACCTGGGGCCTTGCATGTGGTGGTCCCCCTCTCTTACATTTTTGGTGAACTCAACGTGAACCATTTTGGTTTTGTTTTGTAATACTGACAGTTCCTTTCCTTGTACTCTAAGAGCGTTGTGAGGCTTTTGCCTTACAACCCAACATGCAACCCCTAGTTGGCGTGGTTGGAAGGTTCTGAAGGTGTTGCATAACAAAACCTTAATTGGGTCACCGCTTTATCCTTTGACCTTTAGGGACTTTATGAAAGTATTTTCTAGTTTGCATAATGGCCTCCTTTCTACATCAACCTATCCCCTCTGCATAGCCTATGGACAGTGGTACTGGTATAACCTTCACTTCATAGGACCTGCTAATGGGTTTTAACAAGGAATCATATCCTCTTTATATCCCCATGTAGATCAATGGAAACATCATAGTGGGTGTTCTCATTGATCCAATGTCACAAGTAAACATAACAACTAAGGGTACTATACTGATCAAATTCTTACATAAAGATGGGTACAATGCACCTGTGAGTACCATCCACACACATGACAAGCTTTTTGTGCCCCCTTTAGGTAGTATTGTCCTATTGGTCCTCGTGGGACCTAAATCTATGAACTTCTTGTTTGACATTATCCCTAGGTCTGAGCTCTTTAGGGTGAAATTGGGTATACCTTGGTTGGTGGTGATGAATGTGGTACCCTTGGTCATGCATAAATGTTTAAAATTTATCCATGGGGGTTCCATATAGGTAATCCATGACACCAGATATAAACCACTGGTTGCTCATGGTAGCTACTCCTTGGACTACTCTTGGCCTGCACCCGTTGGTCCTCTTCTGCCTAGGACGTACCTCCTACACTGAACATATCAAAATTATAAGAAAGGACACATGAGGCCAAAAGTGAGGTACACTCCTTCACCTTATATTGTTTCACATAGGGCTTTCTTAAAGGTTGACAGTGACACCACTAAGGCATGAAGGAGGGAAGAAGAGAAGCAGTTTCATGATCCTCCTTCTTCCTCTTTCGCTGGTCAGCTTGAAACTTCTTCTCATTCTACTTTGGTACCATCAGACTCTACTCCTCATTTGTAGGAGAATCCTATGGTGCTCACTTGGTGAAAGCCTAAGCGTCCTGCATTCGAAATTCCTATTCTGTCGACAGAGCTTAGACTCATTCGGTGTAACAGGAAGAAGGTCTCCCATGGAGAGTCCTCTTTGTATCAACCTCCATAGCCTCCTACTGCTCCTACTCCTAAAGTAGTGAACGGGAAGAGGCCCACTATCAAGGCTCTTGAGCTGACTCCCCTTGCCGCTCCTCAACTTATTCATCCTTCTCTCATTCAAGAATTCATTCCTCCACCAAAAATGGCTATAGTGTATGTTCCCATGGTTGAGTAGGAGCCTTTTATTCCTTCATAGCCTTTGGCCTCTAGCTCAAAGAATTGTAGAAACCACCTTGTGCACGAACACAAGCATCGATGAAATGTTCTCTTGACTAAGCAGGTCACCTCGCAAAGGAAGGAGGAAGAGATGAACACCCCTGCTTTAGGGCCTCCTGCAACATCTTCCTCTCCCCTTCCTTCTACTTCTCTTTAGTCTAGTTCCACATCACTTTTGGCTTTTGTTGCAAGTATGAATGTGCCTAACCCTAAGGGGGTACAAGTGTTCATCGTTCCTTCAATGGAGTCACCTTTGCTGATATTTGTTTTTGATATCCAACCTTTCTCAAAACCTGTGGATATGATTAATACCTCAGTTGTGTCTGTTGCGGTTCTTTCCTCCTCTTCCTTTGTGCCTTTAGCCTCGTCTATGGGGAATTCATCTCCTCCAATGAAGGAAAAGATGGAGTGTGGTCCTCCTAGTAGCAAATGATGTAAGAGGAACCCAGTTTCTCTGCAAGGTGGCCTCACATTGACCTATTCTATCTTGGTGACGGAACTAGTCCTGGCTTCTCTTGAGTATGTCACCACTCCTGAGTCATTCGATGAGCCTAGCAGTGAATCTTAGGCATAGCTCGTGCAATCCACTAAAGTTAGACATGACGCTCCTGTGGGGTGCATGTTTAACTCTGTGTATGAAGTCTCGGCCTTGTCAACGATCTTCACGGAGTCACTGACCTTAGCTCCACAAGAGCTCAGTGAAGAAGACCTTGTAGGACCTTCTTCCTTGGCCCTTGTTGTGGGAGGGTCAGATGCTCCTCCTCTTAACATCCCACCATTGGAAGCTCATCCTCCTTCCCCCTATAATGACCTAGAGTGGGAGGTGGATGACCTATTGGTTGATCAATGTTAGGAGGAGGCCTCTTCTTGATCTTTTGTGTGTGTGTGTGTTTTATGATGTGCTCCCTGGTGATCGTATTATGTGTGTCTAAATGATCCTCGTCACCCTTATTGGTGCATGGATATAGGCGTGGTTTTTTTGTCGTAAACCTTCTTCTATTTGTATCATCATTCTTTCATGTTTGTGCTTAATTTTCAATAAATTTGGGACAATGCAAAGTGTTGGGGGCATTTAGGCTTCCCTTCCATGTTGATCCAATTTTTTATTTTTTATTTATTTTCCATGCATTCTTCTTGATCTGGTTGGGGATTGATGATCTTTCACCCTGCACCATGGTTACCTATTATTTATATGAGCAAGGATAGATTTGACCCCGCTAAACCAAATCCCCTTGTGTCCTTTGTTTGTGTTATTTTCTCTCTTTTTATTTCTCTTTATCTTTCTCTCTTCTTTGCTTGGGTTGTCCCTCTCATGTGTGTCAATACTTCTCTTCAATATTTTGATTTTTAGAAAAAAAAATTCATTGCCAAAAAATATTTTCTTGAAGGTATTCACAAACCTTTTTTTAGAGTCACATTCTCAACTTGGAACCCTAATGGAACATGTTTCCTTCATCATGGGTTCATAAAGAAAGGACTTAGAAACCTTCCTTTGGAGCGGGAACAACTTTGACCTTCCCCTCGCGTGGGGGCATATTCTTCCTTTCAAATTCCTTGATGAAGTGAACATATTTCAAAAGGATCCCTTGATGATGGATCAATTCGAGAAAAAGAAAATCTAATTTTGAACTACATGCCCCTTGAGTGGAGCCCCTCTTCACATCGGGTCCCCAAGGACCCCTTCAAATTTTTTCCAAATTATCGATGGTCTGCGTGACTGTCCGCTTACTTGCCTACATGGCTGCTTCCTAACTCTATGAAGTTCGCTTTACTAGGTTTCCTCCATGTGAGAGATCTTGGGGGATACCTCCCTATAGGATTGGGAGCCTATAGGGTGCTTCCTTTGAGCTTCCTCTATGCAAGAGATCTTGGGGGTGGATCCCCTACAGGTTTGCGAGCCTATAGGGTGCTTACTTGGGTTTCCTCCATGCAAGAGATCTTGGGGGTTACCTTCTCTACAAGTTTGCGGGTCTGTAGGGAACTTCCTTGGGTATTCTTCATGCGAGAGATCTTGGAGAATACCTTCCCTACAGGTCTACAGGTCTATAGGGCGCTTTCCTCGCTTCCTCCACGTGAGAGATCTTGGGGGACACTTCCCAGGTATCCTCCATGTGAGAGTTCTTGGGGGATGATGAGTCTATTTTATGGTCTAATTTTGGGCAGGATTTATGATTTATTTGTTGAAGTAGTCATGGACCTCAATGTTAAGTGTTGATATTTTTATGATATTTCCTGAAGACTATAGACATTGGGCCTAATACTATTTTTGCAAATCTTTAATGGCATTGGGATGTTATATGGACTATCTATATTAATTATGAATGTGGTTAATGAATGTTCTTTAAGGTGGTTACAAATATGCAATTATTGTGCATACTAACATTGCCATGCAAATATAATTTGAGGATACTAAATTGAGAAAGACACCGCCAGCTAGGGCATACACCATAACATCCAGCAGGGGAATCATTCAAAGGTCAAAGGAGGTCGACGACAGGAGATTCCCCATGCAAATCAAATGTAACCGCCTTGTGATGGTCTTTATTGATGTTGAGCGAATATAGGCATTACTGCTATGCTGAATCTGTGGGCATGTTTGATCGGATTCCATGCATGTGTAACCACCTCTCCACTTTCTCTGCTTTCCCTAAATGGTATCCTCCTAGTTCGTGGAGTTGACTCTCTTGCTTAGTTGATAGTATAAATAAGGATTAGATGCTCCTTCTCAGGAGGTTACACGGTCTTATATTGTACTTGCATTCTTAGTTTCTAGTGATACAGTTGTACTCATGTTTCCCGATGAATAAAATGAAGTTCTAAGTTTGAGCATCTGAGTTTTCATTAGTAGTAGAGGATACTCATCCAAGGGGACCCACTTGGTGAGAAATCTATCCTTTAACTTAGTTTAGCCTAGTTATTACTTTCTATTCATTAATTAGTTAAGATTCTGGCACTGACTATTCCTGCAACCACTAGAATTCCATTCTGTGACTGTTCCTGCAGCCAAAGTAGATAGAGTAGTTTTTTGTTTATTGTTCAGATTTTCATTTCTGTCATGCATTTCAGCTTAGTGTAGTTGTTGGTTGATGTTTAGCATTTATTTTATTCCTTTCCAAGCAGTTTACTTTTAACATTGTGTCTTTCTTAGTTGTAGAATGAAAATGGCTACTTTGAGTTCCTAGTGCACATACTGTGCTAACCCATTTCAAGTTCACATCCCTAGGTTGACAAGTTAAATGCACCTTCATGATGATTGAAATAGATATTTAGGTTAGATGTCTAATCTCTGAATCATGACTATAAAGGTCTAGTTGTTAGATCACTGTAGGAGGCCAATAGGGGACACCTTCCTTGCAGGTTTGCAGGCCTGTAAGGCGCTTGCTTGATGGGGATTCCTTCATGCAAGATATCTTGGAGGTTTCCTCCTTGTAGGTCTATGGGCTTGTAAGACACTTTATTTCTTAAACTTCATAGTTCCAAGAAGCTATGGAGTCCTTCGCTTGCCCTGCACCTTCAAGTTTGTCAACTCATGGTTTGCTTCCTCAATGGTTTAGGTATACATTTCTAACCTTACTCCTTCCTTGAACTACTTTATTGAGCACTCATCAGTACTCGTGCTCACTAACATGGGGGAAAAATGTATAGGAGTGAATTTGCACCCCTTATGTAAATTCCCCTTTTACCATTTTCCACCTTAGAACACCAACTTTAGAGGCTTAATTACACATAAGCCCGCTGCTTTCATCCCACTTGGTGCCTGTTTTGTGCGTTGGTGGGGGAATTTATGTCGGGGACACCCGTGCGGTGCGTAAACATCCGTATGGCATGCTTATGTCCCTGGTAGATTCCTGCGACTGAACCTACAGAGGCATTACACTTCGCATTGGGAGTCAAGTTGTAACGCCCTCTTCGGCTGACCAACCCAAATATGGTCATTTTCTTCATCTCCTCTTCAAATTATCTCCTTCAACAAGCATTTCATCCTCTAAGAATTCAGTTGAACTTCTTTCAAGCATTCAGTTCAGTCTCTTCACACTTTTCTTACACTTCCAAGCATTCTAGTAGCACCCTTGCACTCCGTTGCAACAACAACTTCACTCCATCACTTCGATAGAGCAATTTTGGGACAACACCATTACAGCAGAGGATCGAGTACTCTCATTTTCTCCCCAAGCAGCCTTGAGTGCTCTTAGTGGAGGTGGTAAGCTTCCCTTTTCTCTCCTCTATCACTTGGTTGAGTAAGCACATTTACTATTTTGTAGTGTTCTTGGTGTTCTGAATTATAGTACTTTATTTATCATACTTGCTCTCTTGGCTTTCCATGGAGGTGGAAATACCTAAATAGGGGTCTAACTAAGGTAGGCCCCTATACAACCACCCAACATTTTTCTCTCTCTCTCTTGTGTGTAGGTGGATGTTCTTTCGGGGAGCTAGCTAGCGAACGAGTTTCTTTGTGAGATCCTTCTTGCCACCTTAACTCTTGCATTTTTGCTTCATCATATTAGAGAGTATTTTGTTTACTTAGTCACGTTATTTTTTCCCTTTAGTAATAGTTATCTAGGTCATTAGCTTGTTTTCTTAGGTTTGACCTTGTCTTTGTAGTTGTTTGGTCATGCAGACGCCAACACACTTGAGAGATGCTAGCGCACCACATTGTCATCCTTGGGCAGAGAGCTTCCTAGGGGGTAGTGTTGAACCTAAAAATTGGCTCGCCTAGCCCCATTCTGCATTTCAGGTCTATAGAGTGACTGAAGGGCCTTATAGTCCTCATCATTCTCGTCCTACATATCCTAACACCCCGCTAAGTTGAGGTAAGTTGGGGCAGCCTTCCGCATCTTGGACTTCCATGACCTGGGGCTTTGCAAATGGTGGTCCCCCTCTCTTACACCACTGCATGTTATCTGATCAACATATCTACTTCGACTATTGTTGAAAAGACACTCATTGAGGCGTGGTTTGGCAAGAAGCCCTCGATGGGACATATTAGAGTCTTTGGTTGTGAGGCATATGCTCATGTGCCAAGTGTGAAAAGATAAAAATTGGAGAATAAGGAAGTGAAGTGTATCTTCATCGGCTATGGTTTCAGTGTGAAATGGTACAAGCTTTGGGATCTAGTTGCAAAGAAGGTGCTCTATATAGCAAAAGCGTGATCTTCCATAAGCTGAAACCTTCTACAATTGATATACAATCAAATAAGGAAGAGATGAAGAAGGATGTAGTTCATATTTTACCTACTCCTGAGAGAGATGAACTACACACTCCTAGTGGGGGTATGTACAAGATCATCATGGAAAATACAAGCCCTTAAGTGGCAAAAAATTTAGAAAAATCAAAGTTAGGCAACTTGACGTAAAAATTTGAATAAGTTATCTATATTATTTCAAAAATATGTAAGAATAGAATCTATAGAAAATTGAATGTAGTTTCTAAACTACTAGGTTTATTTAAAAAAAAAAATCTATTTGGTGAAAATTTGAAATTTCAATGCAGAGTACTTAAATTTGGGAAAAAATAAGAAGTAGGTGTCTATCTGACCACCCTAACCACAATAAAATGATAATATTTTTTTATGATATTTTAGATATAAGTAGAGGACTCATGTCCAGATGTGATGCATATTTTTTATAATTTTTTTCCAAGTAAATAATTAATTATGAATTTTTATTACAACTTTTAAAAAATATAAAACTCATATGTTTGACCACCTTAACTTGGTCTTCATGAAATTTAATGTTTTTTAATTCTATAGTATGAAGCATAAAATGTGACACATGTTTGATTCAAAAAATGTGATACCATTTGAAAGCTATAAATGTTTTTCAATCAACCTATCAATTAGGACTTTAGTTGTAATTCAAATAGAAAATGAATAATAATTATTTATTAAATTCAAAGTAAGGCATAATTTATAGTGGTGAAAAGTTGACAATATCTTTTAAAAACCCTTTTCGTTTCATCAATTTTGGGTAAAAAGAAATTGTCATCCACATACCCAACATATTGCCACTTTTTGGCCCATCATGATCCTACACATACCCGTGGACTTGACAGTGAGGAGAGCTCTAGTAGCTTTGATAGCTTCGAAGAAGAGAAAGAACCTCAACCTTAGCAATTGAGGAGGTTTACATGAGAAAGGCGGTAATCAGATAGGTTTGGGTATTCTATGTTGGATTTTAGTTGCATATTTTCTTTGATTACTAAAACTGATGAGCCTAGGATTGTTAGAGAGGCTATGGGTATGCATGATGCAGATTCCTAGATGGAAACCATGAATGGAGAGATGGTTGCATTGAAAAAGAATGCTACATAAAGATTTGGTAGCTTTGCTTGATGGATGGAAACTTGTTGGATGCAAATGGATGTTCAAGAAGAAAATGGGTCCTGATGGTAGTGTTGATAAGCATAAGGCAAGGTTGGTTAAGAAGGGATATTCATAGGTGGGGAGAATAGATTATGGGGAGACTTTTCTCCTATAGCTAAGATGACATCCATTTGATTTTTGTTATCACTTGCAGTAGCTTATGACTTGGAAGTCAAGAAAATGGATGTGAAGACAAATTTCCTTCATGGTGAATTGGAGGAGGAAATTTATACGTCACATCCAGGGCATTTTGTTGTGAAAGGAAAAGAGAATTTGGTGTGCAAGTTGAGAAAATCTTTGTATGGCTTGAAACAATCTCCTAGGATGTGGTACTAGAAGTTTGACACTTGTGTGTTGTCCTTGGGATTTCTAAGATCCAAATATAACCATTGTGTCTATTTCAAGCTTGATAATGCTTGCATTGTCATTATTGTCTTGTATGTGAATGATATGTTGCTAATTGGGAATGAAAAAGTATTATTTTAGATTTGAAGTCTCAGTTGTCATAATAGTTCAAGATGAAAGATTTGGGTGCCAAGGTATATTTTGGGGATTGAGATCAGAAGAGATATAGTGAATAGAAAGCTTTAGAGATCCAAAGCAAGTATGTGAACTCTGTGTTGGAGAGATTCAACATGACCACTTGCAGATAGATGGTTGTTCTAGTTGTATAGGGGACAAATTTTTCTATGGAGGATTGTACAAAATATCCTATTGAAATGGAGCACATGACCAAAGTTCCTTATGCAGGTTTTTTTGGTAACTTGATGTATGTTATAGTCTGTACGAGGCTAGCCATTTCCCAAGAAGTGGGAGTCCTTAGTTGGTTTATGGATAATCTTGGACAGGTGCAATAGGATGCAGTAAAAAGAGTGTTTAGGTACTTGTGAGGTACTTCCAAGTATGCCCTATGTTTTCATGGTTATCCTACTAGACCTCAACATTCAGTGAGCATTCATGGATATGTGGATTCAGATTGGGTATGTGGCATTGATAGTAGGAGATCCACTAGTGGATATGTGTTTATGATGTTTGGTGGTGCAATAAGCTAGATGAGTAAGCAATAGGTTGTAGTCACTTTTTTCACTATAGAAGTAGACTACATGACAAATACTCATGCTTGTAAAGAATCCATTTGGCTTAAGAGACTATGTTCGGATATTGGTTTTGATGCAGGATGTATTACTATCTATTATGATAGCTAGAGTGCTATATGTTTAGCGAAGAATCCTACTTTCCATGCCAAAATAAATCACATTGAGATGTAGTTCCATTTTTTTTGTGATATGGTGGAAGATGGAAAGGTGAACCTAGAAAAGGTTGACAATTTGGTTAATATTGTAGATGCACTAATGAAGCCAGTGAGAAAAGAGAAGTTCAGATGGTGTGCCAGTTCTATGGGCCTTACGGCTTGAGTAGTGATACAGAGACTCCTGTAAGGTCTTCAACAAGTTGGAGAATGTTGGGATTAAGGTGTCTCAACCTTCGTGAGTCCCATGATTAATTAATTAATTATTTTTTCCTAAGTTGCTGATTTTATTTACTAAATGTAAAAAATATGTTTCTAAATTGTTGTCACTTTCTGGGACCCAATGGGGAGTCATAATCCTACATGCAAGGTGCAAAGAGTAAGAATGTGACACTTGTCACATGGGCACTCATTTGGGAAGAAGAAAACATTAAAGCCTCTTAAATGTGTGCCATGCTGACATGTGGCAATCCATTTTGGAAGCAATACTTTGGTGGGGTCCACTTTTGAGAATTTATCTCTCTTCAAAAAAGTGAAAGAAAAGGAAGGTGGCACTTGTCACCTAGGTGCTCGATTGAGCATTGAGTATTGTGAAAACCTCAAGGATGAGCATCATGATGCCATGTGGCATTTGTTTGACTTGTTGATTGAAGCTCGAAAGGGAATGTTGCTAAACAAAGACTGAATTGTCACTGGGTGTGACTAGGAGTCAAGGATGAGTTCCAATTTGGTAGTGGATTTTATTTTCTCTATGGGAAACCTACCATGTGAGGCTACTTTATTTTTGGAGTTGCAAGCCTTGCAATTGTTTGCCTGTTGTTACATGTGGTTGCATGTAGATGCATGTTGTGGTGGTTGCTAATCGGGTCACTTGGGACTGGTGCATGTTGTCAACTTTAGTTTGCATGCATGTAGTGATTATGGGATTGACAGATGACAAAATTGGACACCCATGTATGAGAATAATATATATTGATTCCTTAGAGCATTTGTTTGTAATGTGAGATTGTAATATATGTATAGTATCATTATGCTTCTTGATTCATTCTAGAATTTTGTATCACAATGAATCAACCCCTATAATAGCATAGACTCTAAGAGTTGTATTGTAATATATTTTTACTATAATACAATTGATCTATGCTTTGGTGTGGGTTTTTTCTCGAAAGGGTTTTCCCACATAAATTTTTGTTTCTTGTGGTTTTATTCTTAAATCTTAAAATAACTTTAAATGAACGTGCAATCTTAAATGAAACTATTAAAGTTATAGGATTTTAAACAAATTTATGCAACCCTCTCTTGATTGATTTGCATTAGGAAAGTTTTTTCACACTCTTCTTTCCTTTCAATATATATATATACATGCATACATATATGTGTGTATGTATATATATGTATATATAAAGACAGACAGATAGACAGACAGACAAACACACACACATATGTGTGTACATATATATAAATACACACACATACATATGCATATACATGTATATACACACTAACAATTAGAACCATGAATGTGGTAACTCGTGATTGTGACATGTTCAACCAACAACTTATGCAACAATTCTATTTGTTTAACAACTAGAATTTGCATTTTTTGCTACACTCACCCCACATCTTATATGGGAATTTCCAAACAATTAGATAAATCTTTGACACCACCCACTATATATGTTGAAACCAACACTCATATTATCATTTTGATTCTAACACATATAACAATGATCTAAATATAATGCAATCCAATATGACCCAACTTGAATTTAAATACATTGACCACAACCACCTTCAATTGAATTCATAACACAAGAGAAGAGTTGATAAAATAAATGATTTCTCAATCGACAATATACAAGAAATAATAAGATGACTACAAAATAAAATATGATGCAATATAAAATCACTAATTACCAACCAATATCTTCACCTTTACCAAATAACCTTGCTTTAAAACCATATGTTAATGGTTATTATTTTACTCACAGACAAAAACTAGGTTTCTATAAAAATCATTTATGATAAAATCAAATGAGATGTCATTATTTTTTAACTAAATAAGAAAGCATGCCTTTATCAAAAAAAAAAAATTATATCAAAGTTTGATGAAAATGGTCAACCATAAATAAATATATATTTTGAATCCATTGTAAAAATGGATACACATGACAAGAATTCCTTTAAATATAAGGGCTTCAATAAATCATGTGATTTTTTGTTTAGTTAACCCATAGTGAGAAATGATTAATAATATTCAATCAAAATTTAAATTTAAAAGTTTGAGTTTGAAAGGGTCAATTTTGTGATGGCAAGGTTCAACTTGTGATTGTAGAGATGACTCCGAACATAAAAAGTGCCCAATCAAGGTGGGTGACACATACATAGAAATATGTGCATGTATAAGTGTAATAAATGTATGTATAGGAAGAGTGTATTGTGATATGTGTACATTCATATGAGGTAAGTGATAATTGTATAGGAATGTATGTAATAGGAATAGGTGGCATAAGAAGGGATTATAATTTGTACAAAATTACATTATTTTTCAATAAGTCAATGGATCAAGGCATTGTCCTTAAACTAGGCATAAAAATGAGTTAGAAGTGGCATGGGTATGTAAATTTCATCATTACAATATTGATAAACTAATATATATTATTTTTATAGATTTGATATGAATCTCAATAATTGAATGGTACCATATTGAATCCATTTTTATTTTAATTTTATTCTACAATAGTAATTATTAACCTATAATTCTTATAACATCCATTTGTTATTTGTTCCCAAGTGTGCGAGATTGAATTTATTAGTTTGTGAACATCATTGAATACATATTGAGTGTTGTATATTCATATGCCTACCATGCTTGACCAATGGCTAGTCATGAGAGGACTTAGAGGATTCCCTTAGTAAACTTATCTTACATTGACTTTGATTACTAAGTTTGAAATAATAAATTCTTAATTTTCCTTTCTATGTTCATATCTTGTTTTTCTTTGCACTCCTAGTACACCATTCCTATTAAAACATCTCTTAGAGGATCCCCTTAGTAAACTTATCCTACATTGACTTTGATTACAAAGTTTGAAATAATAAGTTCTTAATTTTCCTTTCTATGTTCATATCTTGGTTTTTCTGCACTCCTAGTAGATCATTCCTATTAAAACATCTCTTATTTTTGCCAAATTCCTTAGGTAGGTATATTTTAGATGGCATTTTTAAACACCTATTTTTTTATGCCCCTCACATGTTTAATTGGGCATTTTATTTCCATCGCTATGTAACCTAGCACCACATGATATTTTTGATAAATTCTAATAAGAGATTATGAATATTATATTTATTAAAATATTTTATAGTATAATGATTTCACATTAATCCTTAATGGAAGATATAATTGAAAAATATTAACAATGGCTATTTGATATGAATATAGTCATTGTCGAACTCTTTAACATGTTTGGACCAAAAAAATAAATTATACTTGTATATAAGCCACAAGAAAAATAAAATTAACTTATTCACCCATCTCATATCTAACCATCATAACTAAATATTTCATATTCAATGTTGTTATGTTGCAATACTTTAAATAAGGTACTATTAAAATGTAAAAAGAATAAAAATATAAATAACTAATTCGATATATACTTGACCCCCTAGATATAGGTACATGCCTAGGATTTATTTCCTATTTACCCTATATACTATCCTACAATATGTACATAACTTAAATCATTTTTTAATAAAATTTGTATCTCTCTCATGGTGGACAATAAATAATTTTTGAATCAAACTTCTATCTCTTTTATAGTGTATAAACTTCATTATTTATTTATTTTTGTTGGAGGGTTTGAAACTTTTTTGTAACTTGATATGGAAGCACAAGTTTAATCCCAAACTCATTCCTTATTTATTGCACCTCTAGAGGAGTTGAACATTGATGGATGTCATAATCAAGGATTATACAATCACCTTCGCCAATTTTTTTCAACCAATTGAACTACACCCATTTCGTAACACCACCACCATTTCACCCACTTGGAACTAAACAAATGTGTATGCAATCCCTACATAAATAACATAATCAATTCCGAGCTCATTAAATACTCCATTATAAACTAACCTAAAAATAAAATTAATATAATTAACTTCTCTATACTAAAACCTAAGAAAAATCTATCTATTTTTTTTAATATTAAATTCTCCATTATAAACTAGCTTGCAATGATTAAAGGGCAATTAATTGATTTGCAAAGATTGTTTGCATAAAAAAATTGCATCCATTTTTAATAACAATTTTACACCTTATCCGCACCAAACAAATAAGTTTTACTAACCAAATTTTATCTTTAGCTATTAAACCCATAACGTTTTTTTTTTTGTTCATGATAGGAGTATCCCCGCGACCCAACCCAGCGCCCAAAGGGGCGAGCTGGGGCGACTAACCCGGCGCCCGAAGGGGTGAGCTGCGGTGAGACTAGTCCCCTCTAGGGGGACCCAACAGTCTGCAAGCCAATCCCAACTGGGTAAACCTGCGAGCGGAGTCGAACCCGAAACCAATAGGAAGCAAACCCACGATCCAAGCCAACTCCACTACTCGTGTGAACTATTAAACCCATACCTTGCTAAGAGAACATCTTCCTTTTACCAAAAGATGCTTACATTTAAACTTTCGCTGTAGTTATAGAACTCAAGACAGACGAGAACATATATTTGAAGTCCGAGGTATTTGTAGACTGGATGAAAGGCAATGCAATATGACAGTGACACAGTCTCTCCCTGTCACATTAGTCCTGCTTAAAGATGTACTGTGGGTGATCAAAATACACAGAGTTTAACAAGTACAATGTTATAAACTTCGCAGTGAAAGTTAAATAGACAGCAATACCTAGCGTCCTTGCGCAGGAGAGATTTTCCATGGATTTTCCAATAAATTCTATACGTGCTTGTACTATTTTTTTGAGTGCCTTACTATTTGATACTAAATATGATAAAAGCTGGGTTCTTTCGTATAGGCAAAATCCTACTATTGCGTGTTTAGTCAGATTGCCAGCTTAAATATTAGGTATACACTTACAACAGTATTAAAATTACCAGAACAATGAATTTGGATTTTTGTTTAGTACCAACAATATCTTGTAACATTCCACTGTGTTAGGTTTGTCAGTGATACCTACCATGAATAGAATAAATAAGGCACTGATGAAGACGCTTCAATATGAATATGAAGCTCTGGCGCGGGGATTGATGTTTGCACACAAGAAGAAGGTCACTGCCTTGATGGTCAAGGGAGATTCAGAAATAGTTATCAGGCAGGCGCGCAGCCAATATACATGTCACAACAGAAGGCTGGCAGCTTACAAAAATCTGGTATGGAACTGATTGAGGACTTTGATGCCTTTGGGATTAGCTTAATCCCTAGAGAAGAAAATCAGGTAGCTGATTCATTGGCTATTGCTGCAAGCACCTTAGAACCTATGCAAAGCTACAAATTCAAAAGATTCTTAGTAGAACTGATGTCCACCCCAGCTGTTCTTGACAATGTCAAGAATTTTTAAGTTTTCGATGATGACTGACATATCCTTCCTTTTCTAGCAAGTTTTGATGTTTTTGAAGGGAAAATCATTTATGATTCTAATAGGGATCAAGGAGAGTGGAATCCTGGAGATTGTGATACAAAAGGGGTCCTTAATATGAAAACTAATAACATTCCCAAGGGAATGGTTGCTCTAGAAATAATTTTTGACTCCAATCCAGGGGCTCAAGAGAAAATATCACCTGATAAAAAGGGGGCGAATATGAAAAAGAGGGAGATAGAGAGAGAGGGAGGGAGAGAAATGGAGAAAGATTGGTAGAGGAGACATAGAGAAGAGGGGGAGAGAGGGAGAGAGATAAGTAGAAGACGGAGCAAAAGAAGAGGGGGGAGAGAGGGAGAGCGATATGTAGAGAGGGAGAGAGAAGAAGAATGAGGAGAGAGGAGAGAGCTCAATATATATAAAAGGAGATGGATAAAGGGTGATATAAAGAGATAGAGGGGGATAGTGAAAGAGATAGAGAGATAGTGGTAGAGGTTTCCATTATTTAACACTTATTATTAATTGTTTAGTCTAGCCACATGCAACTAGAATTTACATCACTTTGTATTATATACAGTATATATAATAATTTTATATATGTATTTGATAGTTTTGTTAAAGAATAAGATATATAATAAGTAATATAATTATTTTATTTATAATTTATTTTTTATTATATAAAATATACATTATATATTAATTATGCTAATTTATACTTAACTACGTAGAGTAAAAAATACCAAAATTTTAAAACCTAATATATATGTATTTGATAGTTTTGTTAAAGAATAAGATATATAATAAGTAATATAATTATATTATTTATAATTTTTTTTATTATATAAAATATACATTATATATTAATTATGCTAATTTATACTTAACTACGTAGGGTAAAGGATTCCTTAATTTTAAAACCTAAATGTGCTCATTATTAGGATCTTGGCCGTGATTTTCATTTTAAGAAACATACTCTAAAACCCTTGTGAAAATTTATTTTTAGGCTACAGCTGGCCAAATTGGAGAAGTGAAAGGTCAATACCAGGGAGGAAGGAAACCGATAGTCGTGGGGAAAGCAACACAAAACCGGCGGAAAATAGCCGAAAAATGGTGAAAAATGATGAATGACTAGTTTCGTTTAACTGTCATAAATAATTATGCTATGCTAATTTATACTTAACTACGTAGAATAAAAGATACGGAAATTTCAAAACCTAATATATATGTATTTGATAGTTTTATTAAAAAATAAGATATATAATAAGTAATATAATTATATTATTTATAATTTATTTTTTATTATATAAAATATACATTATATATTAATTATGTTAATTTATACTTAACTACGTACGGTAAAGGATGCCTTAGTTTTAAAACCTAAATGTGCTCATTATTAGAATCTTGGCTGTAATTTTCATTTTAATATATTCTAAAACCCTTGTGAAACTTTATTTTCAGGCTGCAGCTCGCCAAATTGGAGAAGTGAAAGGTCAATACCAGGGAGGAAGGAAACTGATAGCGGCGGGGAAAGCAACACAAAACCGGTGGAAAACAGCCGGAAAATGGTAAAAAATGATGGATGGCTGAGATTCGTTTAACTGTCATCGAGGGTCTCCCGTTGCTTTTCAACTGTCCGCGAGCAAAATGAGTTTGTGAAGCTCAATAAAAAAACACCTTGAACGTAAATCAGATATGTTCATTGATACATGACTGTGTACAAATAATTTAGCATGCATAAAATAAACTAAAGTTTAAAATATGTTGTTTAAGTCAAATTTAATATATAAATTCGATCGCTCATCCTCCACATACCATACTCTGAAATGGATCATAACTTATAGAATCTCCTTGTCGATGATCCAGGATGTCCGATCTGGGAACTTGAATAGATATTCGCTAAATAAACGCATAAAATATATAGTTGACGCTCAGGTTCAAGATATCCATCGGTTCCATCGTCATGAAGGTTTTATCTTCCATGTTTGGAGGACTCTTTTTCACTCTATCTGTCGTAAAGCTTTAATCTTCCACATCTACTCATTACCTTCGCCATTGTGCTCGATCCCATTCGGTATTCTTCGATGAATCATACTCGTTGCATGCTCCAAGAACAAGTGTGAAAAGAAAGAAGGAAGATCCAGCAGCCTACATTTTCTAAACGTAGATCATAATTGCTTGGAACATGCAACCTCCCATCGTCCCCACGCGGCGGCTATTGCAGTAAGTTTGGAGGGCGGAAGGTAAATTCGGGAAGAAAAGGTGACGTGGGAAACTCCATTTGCCACGTCGATGATTTCACTTCTCTCCACTTCATGACTGCAAAAACTAGTTTCCAATTTAAAGCTAATGAAAACCTTTATTTGTTTGTAAAATGGGGAAAGCAGAGAAATAAAGAAACGCCATGTCATCCATCCTTGATCACCTCTTCTTTAACCTCTTTGACTGGTTGCATTCGAATCTTCGATGCATAGCAAAACATCAGAAAAGGGGAAAAGGAAAAGCTTGTACTACGTAGCGGCTGGGCTTAACCAAAGCTCGTTTGACCGCTTAGGTGGCAGATGTGGGCTCGTTTCTATTGTCAGCATCCGTTCCTCTCGTCCAATGTTCGTTCTCGTTGTCGTTAACTTCGAATTCAAATTATTCCCGCGCACCTCCCATGGAAGCGTTTGATCGCATAAAACATTTTGACTCCGTATTTGTTTTATACAAATGGTTGTTGCAGTGACGATAGTGAAAGCATTGAAATAGGGTATTGGCACCCATCGAATCAGAATAAAAAGGGGGATATTGTCACATATTACAGTTGGAAATGCTTGGGTAGACATTTATGCAAAATGTGAAAGCATTGACAAGGCACATGAACTGTTTGACCGGATGCCTCAAAGAAATGTGGACTCATGGATTGCTTTGATTGCAGGATATGCACAAAATACGTTTGTGAAAAAGGATTTAGAAGCTTTCATCCAAATGCGATCTGCAGGTGTAAAGCCAGATTCCGCAACCTTTGTCAGCATCCTCCCAGCCTGTGCGAAAATGGGAGCTTTGGAACAGGGTATGGACATCCATCACAGATAGAGGAATTTTGCCAGATGTTGTAGCTGCAACTGTCCTGCTAGATGTGTATGGAGAAAGTTTAAGTATAGACAAGGCACACAAACTATTTGACAGAATGCCATGATTGCAGGATATGCAAAATGTGGAACTAGGCACGTGAACTGTTTGATAGAATGCCTCAAAGAAACATGTTCTCGTGGAACGCCCTGATTGCAGGATATTAACAAAATGGAAATTTGTTGAAAAGGCTTTAGAGAATTTGCAACTAAATGCAATAGGCAGGTGTAAAGCTAGACTCTACAACCTTTTTCAGCCTATGCCAAATGGGAGCTTTGGAATAGAGTATGGACATCCATCAAAGCATAAAAGGATAGAGGGGTTTTTTCAGAGGTATTTACAACTGCTCTAAGTTTAAGGGAGTTGAGGAAGGTTTAGATAAGGTATATGTTTAGGTTGAAATTAGCGAAATAATTATTTTTTCGTTGTGTTTTATGTGTGTGACTTGCGATGTTATTAAATTGTGATGATTTATGTTCAAGCTAGAGTTCTAAGTTTAAAGTTGAATAGTGTTTACTCACACCCATAGAAGTACTATCACTATTCCTTCTACCATTTCTCCTTGTTATCCTATGGAAACTTTACATTTATAGTGTTCCACTACCATTTCATTCCCTCTTACCTCTCACTCTCTTTAGGCATACTGCATTCTGCCCATACTTCTCATACCACTACTACCTACACTTCTAAACCTTCAATACACTAGTGAAGTAGTTTGCTCAACTTATGAAGAAACCTGTAGCTCTAACTCTATTACATATAATCCTCCACATTGCACACCTTTTGCATTTGAGGTTGTTACATGCCCATTGCTCATTGACTTTATTGTAGCTATATTTGAGGTACATTATGGAAAAGGTGGTCACAATGTTTACATATGAGCTTTCAATGATACATGCCTAGATATTGCATATGAAGATAAAGTCTTACCTAAATTATTTCCATGAACCCTAAGGACTATGCCCTTGTATACTTCTAATCCTTAGCTCCTATTTCTATCCATTATCTTGACGAGCTAGCCACCATGTTCTTACAACCCTTATGTGTCAATGTGGGCTTAGAATCAACTAAATTTTTTAACTAAATGTACCCAAAGAGTCTACTAATGACAATGGAATTAGCTTTCAATATTTATGTGGTAAAATTTGTGTGTACATGTAAAAAGTGTTGAAATTTAACTATTTGAATCTAATGGTTTGAATTATGGGGCCTCCCTCACTTCCTCCTATCGATAGGGAAATAAGGAGAAAAGGTGTGAACCATGGAAAACAACTATAAATCTTACTAAATTCAAGCCCTAAATGACCCTAATCTACAATGAAGAGAATATGACATAAAAACTCAAATGATAAATCAATAATACCTCAACTCTTATGTCAAAGTTGGTTCTTCTTTTCTCGATCTTGCCTACATTTTTGTCTCCAATATCAAGTGTGGACAATCTATTGTAAGCTCAATGTAGACGAATGATATAAAAATTTCAAAGAATTTGGTTACGCTGAAAAGGGTGATGAAGGGTTCTATTTAGAGGATTCGATAGAAAAGCGACGATCGAGATTGAAAGGAAAAATCAACGGATGATATCATGAGAAAGAATGAGAAAGTTACCATTTTAATGGAAGAAGATACAATAATGAACTATCTAATTAAAATGGTGGATAATGGTGCACATGAAATTTATAATTTCATGTTTTGTTAACTAAAGATTTTTCTAAGATGGATGAAAGTTGAAAAATTAGAAAAGATTTAGATTCCAAAAATGAAGGAAAGCTAAAAGAAGAGAAAAAGATGGAAAGATTTGAGAAAAGAAGGTAAGTTTAATATTTGCACCCACATGATTAATTAAATAAATAGAAATATTCATTTAATTATGGAGGAATTTAAGAATTTAGTTAATTATATAAATAAATAATTTATTTAATTATGAAGAATATTAGATGTTTTCAAATGCAAAAAGTTAACTTGTGAGAGAAAAGTAGGGTTAAGGGGAGAGGAAAGTGGAAGATGAAAGGTAAGTGGAATTAAAATAAATAAAATTTATTTATTTTCACCCACATGAATAAATAAATAAATAAAAATATTTATTTAACTAGAGAAGAATTTAGAAATTAGATAATTAAATAAATAACAATATTTATTAATTATAAAAAAGATTAGAGATTAAATAATTAAAGATAATTATTTAATCAAAAGTGGTTAGCTAATTAAACAACTAAAATTGTTTAATTAAACTTATAGAAAAATTAGAATAATTCAATAATTAAAATTATATAATTATATGGATAAGAAGAAATATGAACTTAGAGGAAAGAGGTTAATCTAATCAAATAACAAGATTATTTAAGTAGGACAATTTTTAGTGTCTACATTTTTTCCCTCTTCTAGGCAATGCAATTTTATAGCGTTGTTGCAAAGAAAGAAAAAAGTAGTCAAGAGGGAAAAATCAGAAGTGATGAAGAAGGTGACGATATGCCCAAGTCAAGTGAAAAATGGAAAATAAGAACAAATGAGATGATTGAGATGTTTGGTACCCCCTCGAGAGATTTGGTGAAAAATCCATAAAATTGAGCCAAATTTACCGATAAGCGCAAAGAAAAGGCGTAGTAAGAAGTGAAGAATAGTTTGTTTGATTGGAATGGGATGGATGAAATGAATTGAGATTGATGTAGGATTTTGTTGATAGATTTGAGCTTTAATTTTAGTGCATGATTATCATCATAGAGCATTTTATTTGGCAATGAATAATGGACACCAAGGTATGACATAGAACAAGGTGCAAAATTTTATCCCTTTGCATAAACAAACACATTGGAGACAAGGAGTGTCATAACACACACTAGTGACAATAGAAACTTGTTGAAATATGTGAGGAAATAACCACAAAGCATGTTTGTCTTGATGCAAGAAAGTGTTAGATGACCTTTAACTTGCATAAAATATTTTGATTATGCCAAATGGAACCCCAATCACACACAAGGAACTTAGTTTCCTCAGTCATATTACCAAGACAAACCACACAAAAAATTTAAAGAGAAAAAGGTCATGATCCATCATCTATCCTCTCATCCCTTGTGGACTTCCTTGAGGTGCATAGTAACATGACCAGAGATAAATTAGATTAAAAAGATAAGACTAACTGTACCAAATGAGTCAATAGTCATTTAGATCTTCTTGCCAATCTATGAGTGTTTACCGATAGGATTAAGGATAACCCTACATGATCACAAATGAAGCATTAGGGAAGTCATTTTTCTTTGTGCCTCCAGACCATTCTCGGTGTTGAAATCGATCAAGAATGAAAGGGTTATGGAACTTGTCGAAGCTAAGTTTGATAAGAGAAACCTAATTTTAAATGTTATTGCTAATCCCGGTATACCTCTATGGGAATTTCATATAAGATTTACTTCACAAATAGAGAAGGATCTTACATAACCACTTTAATTCATACTGCCTATCAAATGGTGAAAGAAGGTGCTAAGTTTGACCTATGTGAGCTATTGAGAGAGCAACTGATGGACAACTTGAAGAGGACAAAGGAAACCAACTACAATTTCAGGTTTGGTTCACTGATCATTTGCCTTACTTTCTTCTTCCTGAATGAATTTCTTGGATTTAAGAGTAAAATATGGGATAAGTTCACTCTAGTAGTAGCACAAATCAAGTATCATATAAATAGTTTCCAAGATAAACAAGAATATACTACCTTCTATTGGGGATTTTTTAAGAATTTGCAAGTTGAGATGCAGAGTAGAGAAAGGATACCATCAAATTTGGTCTAAAAACATAAGAAAGAAGTAACATTCATGGCAAACAAGGACCATTGCTATATAGAAACAATACAACCTAGAACCTCACAGATTCCTACATTACCTAATGAGGTTGCATCCAAATATGTATAAGGATATGTGGATATCCTATTGAAGAAGCCAAAAGATACAAATGTTGAGAGATTGGAACATATGATGAGATAATGGATAAGTTGTATAAGAAGCGTGCAAATGAGCATTTTGAAAAACATAAGGATAAGCTTCACAAGGAATCGGGTATTCCTCCAAGGATGAAATATTCCCCTTAATTTTTCCCCAAAATTTAACACACAAATTAGCAACCAATCACTGATTAGCGTTAGCGCCAAATGCAAATCAGCATGGAAAGTAACTCTAACCAAGAATGTTCACCAAGATCCCAATGTGGGTGAGGTGATAGCATATGGTTAGAGGATCATTAGGAATAAACTGAACTGAAATTACAATTCATCTGCTGATCTAGGCATCCACAAGCAGTGGGGATACTCCACTTATTCAGTGGGTAAGATTATTACATTATTAAAGGTGGCAAGCCAGCCATTTAAATCCTCACTTCCACTTATTAACGTGGGGGGAATACAGTCCACACAACCACTTATTTAGTGGGGGGAAACTTACAATTAAAGAAAGATGATTATTTAAACTCAACCACTCAATCGTGGGAGTATGAAATTTAAACTAATTGCAGCAAATAAAATAAATAGCTGTTAGTACTACTAATCAGCTTTACAATGAATTAAACAGTTGCAAATAAGAAAGATATGCTTCCAAATCCAACAATGGTTAGAGTAACACTTCCTCTAACTCTTACAATACAATAATGATATAAAAATGAAGCTCAAACTAGCATTATATCAAAAACTAACAAGTCTGATATAAAAATCTGCAATCTGGAAATGTCTATCAGCAAACAACAAACTCATAAAAATGATCACAACTCCTTCTAAATACCTCCGAATAAGCTGGAATGTTTTGCAAAGACCTTCTAGGAGGATGGTGCCCAAACTCAAACTACAAAACTGCATCAAAACTCAAGATATTATTCTTGCACGAATCCCAAAGCACTCATGAGATGGTACGGCCCTGTAGAGGGGCGATTTCTCTTGGAAAAATCAGAAACTTGGAATTAAAAGCTAAAAACCTCCAAATATGGTTGCCATTATCATAGAAATGCAATGATCAAATACCCATAACCAAAATAAATTCATACCAAAAGCTGTAAATGAAAACCACCTTCAGCTGTGTATACACCAGCAACATAAAAACTGAAGTTCTCACCAAAATTCACCAATTTTGAAGCACAATCTGCTAGTCTGATTGAGAAGCAGCAATAATACCAACTAGGTGTTATCTTTCAAACACGAAATTGGATTGGAACTAGGAGGTAAGCATCTCTCGAAGTAAAAAACAAGTTGTCATTCCGACAACATAACATTAGCATAAACATTTGATAATCAGCTCTTCAAATAGTAGCAATATACAAGCTTTAGTTGGCAAATGAAGCAACAAGAACTCTTCAAATTCCAAGAAGTTGAATCACTTCAACTTCCAAAAGGGACGCCACCTTTTTTCCTTTTACTTTTTTGAAATAATAAAATATTACTCAACCTCCTTTAGGCGTCCAACTTCACTTTACAACAATAAAGCATTTAATAAATCATTAAATGCACAATTGACCCCCTTAATGGCCCCTCTTTTAAAACAACATGAAGTTATTACTCCTAGGCGTGGGGTACAACTGAGAAACATGAAATTTGACTAAGTATAAACTCAACTCATGAAGAAAACCAAACCCAAAGCCAAACTGAAACTGATGGATAACAAGATGACTTGAGTTGAACTGCTGATGATGCCACTGCCAAAATTAGACTTACTAAAAATAGCCACTGCCAAAAATAGTAAGTTTACCTCAAAACCAACAGAAAGCAGAACTGAGCTGGAAGCAAGACTTAATGAAAGTGGAAACCCTAAATTTGCACATCTGAGTAGCCTATGGATTTCCAGAAATAGGCTAAAACCAAACGAAGAGCGTATGGCCAAAATGGGGACATTACAGTCTGCCCTTCCCAAAATTGCTTGTCCTCAAGCAATGCCACAACACTCCAAACTGATCCCAACAAAACAAATAGGATCCCGGGGTCCCATGTCCATCTCTGACAAACCCCACCATGCCGATGCTACACTACTCTGATCATACAAATGACATCATTGCTCTAGAACTGCACAAACCATCCCTACAACCTCAAAGAGATAACATGCCTGAAATTCAAACTGAAAAACATGGAAGGAATGGAATCAAAATCAAGTAGCATTTCATGCCCAATAAACTCTAAGGAATTAATGTCTGCAATGTCAATATCAATCACCATTCTGTGAACCAAAAAGAATAATCTAATCAACTCAAAATTATTCTCATCAACATAACTCCTCAAGGCAACAAACTGAGTCACCATAGCAAGTGTGTCTCCATCATAGCTAATTGCAAAGGGAAAAACAACTCTTTGCAAAGTCATAACAGCTGCATCATCCAAACTCCTCAAGGAAGAATAATGCCTCCTTTTAGTAACTCTGACATAATCAAGAAGCTTTTTGAAAACTTCTACCAATCTCTCCCCAAAAGACTCAAAAAATTGAACCCAAACAAATAAAGGTTCACTGCCCCAAACACTAATGTAAGAGATTGTACAAAGGAAACCACTGGAAATGAACTTAAACATCATCCAAAATTGATCCGAATCACAATGAAACATCATTTCCCACTTTAGAGGCCATAAACCTTCACTAAAAAGAGATTGTGAAAAGAAAAAATGAATGTACCAGCTGCCCATGAAGTTTGAAATAAACCAATTAAAGTCTGATTTTAGGAAAATCAGCATACAAGGAGTTGAACAACTGCTGCAACTTTGGAAATCAGCGTTCATAATATGACAACTGTTCATGCTCAAGGTTGGAAACATTCCCTCAAGGAACTTCAACCCATTATTAAACCATCTTTTGTTCGAAGCATCTCTCCAATCCATCAATTGATGAGAAAAAGGAACCATCGAATGGCTGGTAAAGATGGGGGCCGCATCAAAGATTCTGAGAATTGAATTCTTATCTATTCGAAGATCCTTTTTTCTACTTGCAACAATCTCCATCAAGCCTTGTTGAGAATTCCAAGCATGAATTCCCAACCACAAATAATCTCCAACACATTGGGAAAAATTTCCAACATATCTCCAAGAGCCATAGTGAAAGTCTCGAGCACACAAATCCATGTAATCAGCTGCAACCATCAATGCAAAGTTTGAACCTTTAATGACCGACATTTTAGAATAATCACTCATCAACAAAGGACAATCTAGAAACCAAAGGGGCAAGTCTAAAGGTTCTCCCACAATTTGATGCATCTCTCCAAGACCTGACCTCATCAACCATTTTAAGATAGGTGGTACTCTTCCATTGGTTAATGTTGAGCGAAAACCAGCCAGTTCAAGTTTGAACACCATTAAATGCTCATTTACTATCCATCCGAAGAGAGAGTTGCTTGACATATAGAATGGATCCACCAACATTATCTTATGCTTGACTATAAAATTATGCATGTCAAAAACATAAAACTTCTTACTAATGCCATCCACATAGAAATTGTCAATCAATTCATAATTTAACAAATCATGCGAAGATGGTGGATTGTTGTACACAATCATAGAAACAATATTTCCTTCATCCATTTCATTGGTGTCTTCACAAAATTCATGCACATCTTCTTCAACTTGAAGATGCCCATCATTAGTTGCTGATCCATAGAATGTAGCGTGATGAATATCACACACATTACCAGTCATCACATCTAGCTCATGGCTTCAATTTTCTCTCACACTGAATGAACAAATCTTTGATCAACAAACTAGCAGTAGAGGAATTCTTTCCTTCTTGTTCATGAATGTTTAACAGAAAAATTAGGACGGATTTTGGAATGTCATCCATCTCATTGATAGTCAAAACTAAAATATTTCTCATTGCTTCCACTACAACCTTCTCTTGTTCACTCCAAGTTGAAATGAAGAGGTAATGGATCAAATAATATATTTGATCTTGCATACCTAATTCAACCAGCAACATACTTGTTTTGAGTTCAGAAAATATCTTCAATATAGCAATTCTTCTTGGAAACAAACTACTTCTAGTTTCATCCAAATCTTGAAAACTCTCCACTATCATATTTAATATAATCTTCATGGTTTCAACATCATAGGGAAAATGGGGATTTACAAGTCTTATTATCTCCATGAAACAAGAAGAAATCAGCAGCTTGGTTTCTTCATCAGGATGCCCCAACCAATAGGGTTGATTCAAAGAATTCACTACAGGAGCTAGTGCCAACTCCATTATCTCTGAAGGTGATGGATTCACTTGTCTCAAACATTGTTCTAACAAATGAAGAATGTTCTCTTACTTTTCCCTTGACTGAAATTCTTTACTAAGTCTCTTTCCAACCATATAGAGAGTCTCTGCCAACTTCATCTCTTCTTCATTAGCCATGCCTAACTGCCAACTTCAAAATTGAGCTTAAACTGCCCATAGGTTTAATAAATGTCAATTCTATGCACGATAATCAAAACATACACACAAAGAATATATTTCTTCTTTACAAGCACTACAACTGGAGCATAATGAGTTTCATGGTTCCTCAAAACTAGTAAAAAAACATCAACCTCAAGCCACTTAAACTGAACTCTGGGCTGACCTCTGGTGAAGAATCTAATTCCTCTTTCACTCATTTGTCAAATGAATCAGTTTTCTCATAGGGATGGCAATATTCTACCGATACCACTGGAATATTCCCTTTAATTTTTCCCTCAAAATTTAACAACACACAATAAATCACAACCAATCAATCGATTAGCATTAAATAAATGCAAATTAGTATTGGAGTAACTCTAACCAAGAATACCACCAAGACTCCAATGTGGGCTTGTAGGTATACATGGTCGAGGGATCATTAGGGAATAAACTCCAACTGGAAATTACAATTCATCTCCGGCTGATGCAAATGCATCCACAAGGTAGATAATTCCACTCTATTCAAGGTAAGATTAGTTTACATTATTAAAGCGCAAGCTACCATTTAAATCCTCACTTCCACTTATTAACGTAATATAGTCCAATAATAACCATCACTTATTATTTAGTGGGGGGGAAACTTACAATTAAAGAAAGATGATTATTTAAACTCAACCACTCAATCGTAGAAGTATGAAATTTAAACTAATTGCAGCAAATAAAATAAATAGTTGTTAGTACTACTAATCAGCTTTTTAATGAATTAAATAGCTGCAAATAAGAAAGATATGCTTCCAAATCAATCAATGGTTATAGTAACACTTCCTCTAACTCTTACAATACAATAATGATATAAAAATGAAGCTCAAACCAGCATTATATCAAAAACTAACAAGTCTGATATAAAAATCTACAATCTGGAAATGTCTATCAGCAAACAACAAACTCATAAAAATGATCACAACTCCTAAATACCTCTGAATAAGCTGGAATGTTTGCAAAGACCTTCTAGGAGGATGGTGCCCAAACTCAAACTACAAAACTGCATCAAAACTCAAGATATTATTCTTGCACAAATCCCAAAGCACTCATGAGATGGTATGACCCTGTAGAGGGGCAATTTCTCTTGGAAAAATCAGAAAATTGGAATTAAAAGTTAAAAACCTCCAAATATGGTCGCCATTATCATAGAAATGCAATGATCAAATACCCATAACCAAAATAAATTCATACCAAAAGCTGTAAATGAAAACCACCTTCAGCTGTGTATACACCAACAACATAAAAATTGAAGTTCTCACCAAAATTCACCAATTTTGAAGCACAATCTGCTAGTCTGATTGAGAAGCAACAATAATACCAACTAGGTGTTATCTTTCAAACACGAAATTGGATTGGAACTAGGAGGTAAGCATCCCTCGAAGTAAAAAACAAGTTGTCATTCTGACAGCATAACATTAGCATAAACATTTGATAATCAACTCTTCAAACAGTAGCAATATATAAGCTTTAGTTGGCAAATGAAGCAAGAACTCTTCAAATTCCAAGAAGTTGAATCACTTCAACTTCCAAAAGGGACGCCACCTTTTTTCCTTTTACTTTTTTGAAATAATAAAATATTACTCAACCTCCTTTAGGCGTCCAACTTCACTTTGCAACAATAAAGCATTTAATAAATCATTAAATGCACAATTGACCCCTTTAATGGCCCCTCTTTTAAAACAACATGAAGTTATTACTCCTAGGCGTTGGGTACAACTGAGAAACATGAAATTTGACTAAGTATAAACTCAACTCATGAAGAAAACCAAACCCAAAGCCAAACTGAAACTGATGGATAACAAGATGACTTGAGTTGAACTGCTAATGATGCCACCGCCAAAATTAGACTTGGCCAAAATAGAGTGATTCCATAATAGTGGTTTACAATTTTGGCCAACCGACACCGAAATTATTATTTTAACTAAATCTTCACATTCGCACCTATATAGTGGCTAAATCGCGGGAGGAATTTGAAGATGGTACAAACTAGAGTTCATCAAATTTTGTAGGTGTAGATTCTAAAAATATTTTTTTTCAAAAATTTTGGGAACTCCTGTAACTTCTTTTCCATCTCCCACCTAAAATTGATTTTTTCAGAAAAACAACATTTTTAAAAAGCACAATAACTGCATAATGCATAACTTTTTTCATGAAGGATAAAATTCTAATTCTTCAAATTTAGATTTTTGTAACTCGATATCTAGTGCTTCCATTTGTTAGATAGTTTTTATTCAATATTTTTCCCAATCAAGTTTCAAAGTCAAATTACAATTCGCATAGTGTGACCCAGATAACGCTGTGAACTTCTTGTATATGTCAAAAATTTTATTATTTTATTTATTTTTATTGATCAAGGACTTCACACTTCAGTGCACTCATATTTTCAATTTTTTTAATAATTCTATTTTTCCACATGTGAAGAACAAAGAAATTCATTTTCGATGAAAACCTATGTTTAATAAAACTTTAAAAACAAATAAATAACAAAACCAAAACATATTAAAATTATATTTATTGGATAGCTTGTTCTGAGGAATACCATAATCATTTGAAATAAATTTTAAATGAATTCATTTGATCCCCCAAAAGCTAAATCAAAAGTAAATTTTTATCAGCATTTTGATAGGTGTAAAGGAGACACATTTATAGGTATGGTTTAAACTAAGGAAATGAGAGGGTCCAAGAGGGCTGGATCTAAGGTGATTTGATCAAACCCTCATTGGAATCCTTAAATAGAACTTTTAAGGATTAAATCATTATATTTAAAAATATGATTTCAGAAGCTAAAATCGCTCCTCTCGTGAATTGTAAACCAACAAGATATGATAAGCACCCAATAGCCACTGCCAAAAACAGTAAGTTTACCTCAAAACCAACAGAAAGAAGAACTGAGATGGAAGCAAGACTTAATGAAAGTGGAAACCCTAAATTTGCACATCTGAGTAGCCTATGGATTTCCATAAATAGGCTAAAACCAAATGAAGAGCATATGGCCAAAATGGGGACATTACAAAGGACTACATCTAGTAACCCTATAGAGATTTCTAATGATAAATATATTCCTCTAGAATCCAACAAAGAGACAAGAAGGTTAGGTAGATCCACTTTTGTTACTACATCTACTCTGCATCGCTCTGGACCTACACAAACAATTGATAGTAGAGGAAAAGCTACACTAGAGACCCCTTCAAAGAAGAAGGCTACAAAAATTGTGTACACTAGGCCTAAGAAGAAGGAAAAAAGGAAGAAGTTAGATGAGGAAGAACCTAAAGAAGAGGAAGAAGTTAGAGATGCAGATATCTCCTTGTAGAAAAAGAAAGGGAAGAAAATAGAAAAGGAGGGAATTGAGAAAACTCCTCCGATTCAACATGGTTCTCTTGATTTTGGAGCATATTTTGGTTTGTTGAATGACATAATGGAGCTACATCTGGATGTCCCTCTGAAAGATCAAAAAATAATTGAAAAATCTATCATTGAGTATATGCTCAAGAAAAACATATCTTTCAGTGACATTGTTGATAAATCTCTAGATAGCCAAGCTGAGGCTTTGAGATAAAGAAGAGATGATGCCATCAAAGTTGTTGAGGAATTGAGGCATAAAGTAATTGACAAGGTTGGGATCTCTGTCTCCTAGGAAGAAAAATAAAAGATAGTCCGAAAGTAGGAAAAATCACTCCACACAAAGAGAAGAATAGACCTTCTGATGAGTATGGATGATGATATCAAAAGTAAGATTTAGTTAGAAATTGAAGAAATCACAAAGAATATTATTGTTTAGATGCAAACTGAAGTTGAAGATAGTGTACACGAGCCTCCTGAAGAACATAAAACTATTAATGAGCCCCCTCTGTATGATACAAATGAAAAAAAGTCTCTAGTCAGTAAGAAGTACAAGGTCCTTCCAATTAGTAGAAAGAGAAAGATGTATCTAGTACGGAGATGGAGAAGGGAAAGGATGCAGAGAAGGAAAAGGAGAAGGAGAAAGAAGAAGAAAATGAGGAGAAAGAAAAGGAGAAGAAGGTGACTTGGGTGCTGAAGAAAAAAGTTCAGAGAAGACATATTCCTCTTCAGTGGACTTAATAAAGGAATTTTTGGTTCAAGAAATGTAGATCCAACCCGTAGTGACTCTACAATTACTACATGTTCCTACTTTTGATGAACAAGTTAACTTGTTTGGTATGTCTCCCTTGCATAAGTTGAAAGTTGATATACTTCACTCCATTGCAAGATAGGAATTGTTACAACATCATGTGGAGAGTGTTGGAGTCTTGGAAGAAGCAATGAAGGTGTTGGAAGAGAAGTTTTCAGATGCTAAAATAGATTCTTCATTTCCCCTTGTGCAACAGATGAAACAATGAATGTAGCCTTTTGAGAATTATTCTTGAATAGATGAAAAAGAAGATAAAACAAAAGTTGAATGAAAAGAGGTTGAATGATGCCTTTGAGAAGTGTGATAGAAATTTTTCCAAGTTGCAATTCGATATCCAAGACATTCAAAAGTGCTTAGAGGAAGCCAAGGCTCTATACATTTTGTATTTGAAGTGGCCAAATAAAATAAAAAGTATTAAGGATCAGATTAGTGCAATTGAAATGTAGATCACTAATGTGGTTGCAACATATAATCTGGTACAAGACAATGATGATGCCATAAGGGAAAAAGTAGAGAGATTGCACTCCCAAATACAACTACAATATTAGAGAGAGTAGTTTAAAAGTCAAGTAAAACAATTTAGAAAAGTAGTGAGCCTAAGGTTGGCTTCACTTACCGAATTCCTGACAGAGGCCAATAGTGTGGTTTAGAAGTAGAAGGCACCATCTTCCATGGAAGATGTAGAAGATGCATAAGTGCAGTTGAATCGTCAAGTCTAGATCTAGACCACTGCAAAGAAGCATTGGGATAATAGCCTAGTTCAGCCGAAGTCCATTTACAAGGGCATTCTGTCATCAAAGTGAGTTGTGATTGATTTTTTCATGTAAGATAGCTTTATTTTTGTTGTTGTATATATGTGGAATAGATATAAGGATAATTTTGTTTATGAAGTAATTAGACTTTTTCCTAGAGGGAGTAAAAGTTGTATAGTTTAAGGGGGAGCTTGTAGAGTTTTTCTTAGATAGAGATTTTTTTACCCTTTGCCCTTGATGTCAAAGGGGGAGAGAGAAACGTGAATCTAAGGGGAAGTGTTTTTTATTAGAGGTAAAATATGGATTTTGAAGGGGCCCGGAACCCTTTACATTAGAAAGTAGTTGAAGTAAAAGATAACATTAAGCCAAAAAATAGCCCAACAACAACAACCCATCAGCAAAAAAATAGCCAAAAAGGAGGATCCAACCAGCAACACTAAATGCTTTTCAAAATATCCGCTGCCTCCATGTCATAATCAATATCTTTCTGTGCATCATAAAAAACATCAGAACTATCCTTCCCAAATACCCCAACCTGGGCTTTAGTTTTGTTCCTAGTCCTAGCTCCAAGTCCATCTGTATTTATCTCTGAAATCAAAACAATACCTTTCTCACCACCCTTCCCAGCAACAATTTCCTCCCCCATCAGCTTACCAGCTCCAACAACCTCATCAACACATGAGCACTATCTTTTCACTTCTTAGCACTAACCACAGGAGAAGTAATGATAGTAGACTCATATTTCATAGCAATTTTATGTACTTCCCCTCCTCTCATCACAGTATCCTAGATTTTCACCATTTGATCCTTAAGGATGAGGATTCTTCCCTCAAGATTCTGCTTCATTTTAAGGGTTTCCTCCACAATAGTGTCCACCACAGTATTTAAGGAGTCAAACAACTCATCTATCTAATTCTAAATAGAGGACCCCCCAGCCTTTCTAACCACTCCCCTGACTCTGACATTTGTTTTATTGAGTTCATGGAAAAAACATTTAAAAAGCTTAAACAAAACAATGGACCCTTCAAGGCAAATACCAAGCACATTAGACAAATCATCTCTATCAATATTAAAAACCCCTTTACCTAGGGAATCTTCCTCCTTAGAGGAGCTAATCCTATCCTTACCAGCAAGGGAATCCTTACCTTTTTCCATAGCAACCGGAGACTTAAGCTTGTAGATGGAGCTCGTAATTTCCTTTTCCACCACCTTTCTCTTCATAATCCTCTCCAAATCCACATCCTGGGTCTCCAAAGCAATAAAAACATCCCCATGCTTATCTTTCACCTGCATAGCTGACTTGACACTTGGGGAATCATCAGCAAAGAGGCCACCCGCAATAGTGAGGGGATGGCCCTTCTCCAAAATTTGGCTTGCAATCCACAAAACCCTTTTCTTCTTGCTAACTTCCCCCAAATAATTCTTCATGGTAACCAGGGGCAGTGAGGAGGCCTCCCCATACTAGTAATTCTTCACCTTCAGACCCCTACTCGGCACAACAACTTCTTCACTACAAGTTACATAACCCCCACTAGCACAAGCTCCCCCTTTTTTCCTCTTTCTTATGGGGGGGGGGGAATTTGGACCCCCTCTAGAGAAGCAAGAGAATTAGGAATGAATTCCACATCCTCCTCCGACTCAGCCTCTTTTTCCAAAATCAATTTCCTTTTCTTGACCTTTTTGTTGACTGGTTCCTCTTTGGAGGCCATATCATACCCCTCAGCAGGTTTGGGTTGTTTACCCTTTGGGGTGACCATAGCTTTGGGAACCTCAAAAGTCTTAGCATAATCAGAGATGAGGAGAATTAACCCTACATGCAAGACTAGATTTTTTAGGTTCTTCTTGTGATCCATGATACCCAAGTCAAGAGACATTAGAAGATAAAATGGGAAAGAAACCCTCTTCTTATGTCGGAAATGGTTTAGCAGAATGAAATGGTATGCATTCACCATCAAAAATTGGCCTTCCAAGGTAATGTAGTGCATAAATTCCTTTGCAACATCCCCCCATAAAGCCTTAAGGGAACTTCACTAATATCTGCCACTCCTAGCAGTCTTTAAATCTTTC
>VDFB02047426.1:0-21771 GCA_007258455.2 Sequoia sempervirens
AAAACTCATAATTTCCATAGTGGTATTTGAATGTTGTCTTATGTATATCCCCCTCACGGACTCTAATTTGATGGTTACCCTGAATCAATCTTTGAAAAGCAAACTACCCCATGTAGCTCATCCAAAAGCTCATCTATCTTAGATATAGGATACCTGTTTTTAATGGTCTTCTTATTCAAGGCATTATAATTAATGCACATCCTCATTGTGCCATCTTTCTTCTTAACCAAGACCACCGAAGATGCAAAGGTATTGGAACTGGGTCTAATGTGTCCCATATCCAATAACTCCTTTATCGGTTTTTTAATTTCTTCTTTGAACCTTTTGCAATAACGATAAGAAATGGTAATAATGGGCTTGCAAGCCTCATCCATCTCAATCACATGCCTAGATCCATGGTCAGGAGATCTATCAGGTCAAATATCACCAAACACCACATTGCACTTATCCAAAACCAACCGAATGTCAACATGATAATGCCTATCATCACTATAAGAAAATTTGGAAGACACAAAACATTGGGTTGCCCATGCAACCTCACCATGTTTGAACAAAGTCTCCATCCCCTTCATTGTCACTACCTTTGGTGCACCATTCGCCATAGCTCTCAATGTTACAGTCCTCCCACCTGCCATGATCTCTAACTCCATCTTCTAAAAATCCTAACTGTATCTGCCAAGTGAATGTAACCACTTTACTCCCATAACAACATCAATATCACCAATCCCAACTACATAGAAGTCATCAATAACTGTACAGTCACCCAACTTGATACTTAGTAGTGAAATCTTCTTGGTGCAAGTCATTTTGAACCCATCAGCTACCATGACACTATATCCAAGAAAATCCTCAACCTGCAATTCTCTCTTCACCACAAGACACTTATCAATAAAGTTATTTGTTGCCCCACTATCAGCTAAACATGTAACCTGTTGTCCCTTCAGGACTCCTCTAACTTTGAAAGGATGGTTCTTACAAACCCTTGATAATGTAGCAATAGTACCATGTGTCACATCTCCAGTAGCATTATCATCATGCTCTAACTGCTAATCATCATGCTCTAATTGTTGATCCTCATGACCACTCTCCGAACTAGTGTCTGCTATCTCCTCATCAATGTCAGAAGTGACCTCTATATAATGTGCTTTGCCTTTCCCAAGGCACCTGTGACCGGACTCCATGGTTCCTTGCAAAAGAAACATAACTTCTTCCTACGCAACTTATTCCTCATCTCAAAGTCCAATTTGGGTGGTGTAGTCTTAGGCCAAGTGAAAGTTCTACTACATGGTTTATTGCTCTTGAAACTCTTCTTTTGGGATTGATGTGTAGGATGGGTAGTTTCCAGATCAAGTGCCATCTGAATAGCATCCTATAGTGTACTAGGCTTGAAAGCCTTAACCAAACCTCTTACATTTGCTCTCAAACCTTTTGTGAACAGCATTACCACTCTCCTTTTTGACATATCAGAAACCATAACAGCAACCTTCTGGAACTCGTTAATTTAACTATCAACATCACCATTATATCTAATCAATGCCAACTCACGGAAATATTATAATATCCCAAACAATATTTTTGCAAAATATCTGATTTTTGTAATACAAAACTGATGCCCTAATTTCTGATTTTCAATTTCTGCTTAAACCCTAGTGTGCTGATGTAATTTTCTGAGTTTTATAATGCATGAACAGTAGTACATAATGCAACCAAAAGATGGAAAAACTTGGAGCAAATAACAATAGTATTAAATCACCACCATAGCATGATTAGATCCTTCCATCTGAGTCAACAAATGTCTGATATAAATCCTCACTCTGCTGCTACAAAATATGAATGCAAATTACAAAGTAAAGTGGGCTTCAAACATGCGCCACAACATGAAGAAACCCCAATAATGCAGATGCAACTAACCCTAGCTGGGTGAAGCTACTCTAGCTACAAAAATGCAACTAATGATGAAGAAACAACTGAAACAATCCTACCAAGGGTGCGCTGGCCTACTGGACTGATGTTAGGGCTTTGCTACCCTAGAAATCTGAATTAGAACCTCCAACTTGCACAACTCGCCCTTCAAATCAAAAATCTAAATGCTAATGCAAAACCAACATGAACTAGCAATTATCTCCATTGAAGCACATAGGAACCTCCGTCATGAAGTTCACCCTTGAAGAAGCTAGGGTTTCATCCAACTTCTCCTTAATGCAATAGGGTTTTTGTCCTACAACATATGCTGCTCAAAAGTGCAGACCAAAGTAATAGAAGAACAATTTCCAATCTGATCATGAAATGCTCCACAAGATCTTGTATTTATACATGTTTCCCTCCTCTATGTTGGCCGACCTAGGCAGAATTGCTATTAATTTCTTTTTTTTTCCTTCTCAAGGCCGACCCCTTAAGTCTCATAAGTGCCCCACTAATTCTAGCCGACCAAGACTTAAATTTTAGTGCCTTCAAGAGGGTTGACTCAACACTTGCTTCCTCTTTGGCCAACCTAGGAAAGGGGATTAAAAGAGGGAACATTACAATTGTAATGTCCCCTCTTTTATGGGGGGTAGTGGCACTCAAATGACTTCAAGTACACGTCAAGGGGAACACAAGCCTTTGCATGATCTAACAAGCTTTGGTATTGATCCAAAATTTTGGAAGCTTCAGACGAGTATCCTTCTAGTTCTTTTCGTGCTTTTAGCAATAGCTCTTGAACAAGATCTATGTCTTCTACCTTGTGTAAGAATTTAGGTCGCCAATCCATGCTCTTCCTCCAAGGTCCTCTTTTACTATGGTCCAATGTCAATCTGTATGGAAAAAAAATAGACCCGCAGGCTGGCAGGATACACCTGCTTTGATACCACTGTAAGATGCTCACCCAGAAATGACTCACAACAATAATTCAAACATTGAGTGCACCCAACAAGGAAGATAGCAAAGACGGTTTCACTCTAACAATTCCAAGTATAAGTCGATTACAAATTTATACATATACTGGAAAAGCATTCCATAGAGTTCATTCATAGAAATAATGAAACAAAGTTAGATTGATAGGAGCGCCCAGACATAGCAGAATAATAACAATCATAGTGCAATACAAATGAATCACTTGGAGTAGGAGGTCTGGATGCAAAATGTTTGTAAGTCATAATACAGAAGCTTCACACATCGATACCCATGCCACAAGACCATCACTTAGATGAATGCGATTCTGCTTAGAGATGGAGTCTCTCGATTGTAAATCAGAGACGATATGGTGAACGGAGTCAATAATGTTGTCAAATTCTATCATGGGATTCACATTCGCCACATAGATAGCCCAATGAGTGTTGTTGGTCGCAGAACTCCTATCTTCTAAAATAGAATAATGTTGGTAAGATATTTGCTCCTATCGAAAGATGTAAGAATTCCTTTGTCATCGCTCTAACATTGGAGACCCGATGAAGACTCCCTATTGCAATTGGATGAAGTGTAAGGCCTGGACAGTGAGTGATGAGAAATCTGGCCATGGAAAGTATGCGCTTAGACTGCTTCTTCCTCTGTGATGTAGTCCGTCTAAGTAGAGTCGATGAATGTTGGTTCACAGAGTTGCACTGCTTTAGAATCGCCTGGTGGAGACCGATGGAACCTACAAGATAGGTGTGAAAGGTTGAGCAGAAACACAGAAAGCAGGAAGAGGTTTTCGTCTCCTCCTGATGCTAACAGTAAGGGCTACGTACTATAGCCAGCCATGACCCAAATCATCTAATTTTCGTGATGCCTCTCCTCAAAACTTGAACTCATAAATAACAGATTAGGATCGCCTTCCCAAATGGGTCGGCCAATAGGGTCCTTATTTAAAATTTAAATGTTATTATACAATGTTAATGTTTTGAGCAGCTTCGGGTTCATCCTCCAGTCACAAGTGAAGACATAATAAATGTAGCCTATTGGCTATTTATATGAGTCATTTACTTTGAGCGATTCTCTTGGCAACATTATAATTCACTTGAGGCCGACTTCCTTTATGATTTGTATTAAATATTTATCATTGTATTATGGCCGACTTCTAGAAGATAATTGTCTTATCTTGGCCGACTTGTTGCTTGCCTTATTCAAATGTAATTTATGGTTGAGGCCGACCTTGTTCCTCAAGAGATGCGATCTCTCATAGTATTGTATATATAGAAGTTCAAATTGTTCCTTCATACATCTAGTGCGAAATTTCTTATTGTGAATATCATTCAAGAAGCGAATTATATAAGTCTGATTTCTGTCAAGTGCGAACTTCAAGTGATGAAGTATGATTTCAGTTAAGACGATCTGTGAAGCGAATTCTTTCAAAAGAGCAAGTACATTGCGAGTTGATCAGAGGCGGTCGGAGAATTCCTCTAAGGCAGATATGAAACGAAGGAAAGGTGGGTTGTTTTCTCTGTTCTTGCATCTTACACAGGTGTTGTATATTGACTTTGTGTTAGGCTCATTGTAAAGAGAATTGTTGCCACTGTTATAAATATAAGAGAGATCTTTGTTGCTGGGTTTTTCTCCCTCAAGAGGAGGGTTTTCCCAGGGTATCTAATGTGTTATTGGTTCTGTTTTTTTAATTATTTTCTGTGCACATAATCTGGTCATTAAATTTAACATGGTATACGAGCGGGTATAAAGAAGATCCTGATCAGATTTGTATGCAGCTGTGCCAGTAATCTTGAAGTTTGTTTGAATCGTTAGAGACGGAAACCTCCAAGGATTTGGTGCAGGCTGAACGTCACCCCTACCTGTAACCGTGGTTCATGTTCTTTGCATATCCTGTGAAGCTATCTTAGTTGTCTCATAAGATTCGACCGCCATTGTTGAACCAAGCCCTTGCACGTGGAGGAAGCAATTTCCTTAGACAATCAGGCCGACCTGTAGGCTCTAGCCGCACCGTTCCTACACTCCCTCAGGGCGAACTGGTCATCACACTTTACCCGCACTTGTTAGGAATTCTGATCTGTAGCGCCATACCTAAAGCTCTCAGAGACCATTGCGGAGTGATCTGTATGTTCCGGCATCCAGAAGGGTCGCGCCTAGTCCAATATCATAATAACGAGAATCTCACGAAGGCATCAGGCGGCAGCGATACCACTCGTATGTGTGTGCTTGGTATCCCTTGAAGCCGTGAATGTGTGTAAGGTAATCGGAGGCATCAGATTTGAGTGCAATATTTTTTCATGTGCTTGGAAGGCATCAAGGATAACTGGGGGAAAGTGGATAAGAGGGCTTTAGAGAGATTACACCCAGAACAAAGAGATACGGAGAAAGCAATAAGGAGAAAGAGACACAGAGGAGGTCGTTTTGGGAAGGAAAGCCAATACGTCTGTAGGTAAAGTCAAGATATAAGAGTCAAATCTAGTCAGCAGGTCACGCCAAGGAGCTTTGTCTTATGCGGCAAGACTAGACAAGTGATAGCGGCATATCTGTGAAAGCGATTAAATTTCGAAGGAAAATTATATATTCATTTAATCGATATATTATTTGGAGGAAGTTGATATAATAGTTGGGGCTGGTATTGTTATAAGAATTTAAGTGATAATCGAAATATCAGATAAGAAGACGCTGCTACAGGACTCGGTGTGACTTTGAATATTGCTGGAAGATTTCAAATCTACCATCATCAAGGAAACGGTATTGTAGAAGATCGAGGTGCACTGGAGAAAGATGTCTGGGAGTTCACTCACAGAGAGATAGTCCGGAATTGTCTAGAGGTACATTCAAACTACTGGAGAAGCTTGGGAAGCATTGACGTCACTGTCTGGAGGGATGTCAACACAGTCTTAAGTGGTCATCGATCCAGCTGCTTCTGTATTTGCATTTGCATAATAACATCAGGAGAGTTGATGCCATCATTGTTTCGCTGTTGGCATATACAATTTAAGATTAGAAGTGTGACTTCTTGTTAACATCATTTCGAATCCTATGGTGATGAAGAATTCAGAGGTAGATCTGAGTGGTGTATTTGTCATGTCTCAGTTTTTGTATCATGAAATCTATGTGTAGAGGCCTGTTGCTGGTAAAATTATGTGACCGTCAGTTGTGGATGATGCTGGTGTAAGTTCTCTTAAGAAACATCACTCAGCTGAGGTCTCATTGCTGTTTTAGCTACTCCTTTCGGACATTGGATCTGACCTTGGGACAGATATGACCCGATAAGCATTTTGATTTCAACAAGATAAGTATTTTTTTTTTATTGTTTATACTTGTTTTGAAATCTAGGGCTAAATCTCAGTCTGCAGAGTTGTGCAGATCTGATGTCATTTATTTGATTGTGTATGTGTTTTCTCTTGAATAGCGTTTCAACAAGATAAGTGGGATGAGACCCTTTGGAGACACCGTTCATTGTGAGTTGTTTCATACTAGATTTCTGAGTGTGACTCAGAAATGATGATTGTGATTGACTGTGATAGAGCCTTGATTCCTTGAGAGGTCCGGTTCTACATTCTGGCTGCATAATGTAGCTAAGAATTTTGTGTTGAGCAGATTGTCTCTTGTTGTGCTGAGATTAGCACTTCCAAGAGTAGTAAAGACAGAAGGAAGATATATCAAAATCAATAAAGATAAGTTTCCTTATCCCTTCATTCTGATTTTTTTTTGATATATTTATCTTTTATGTTGATTTATTTATTCATGTTTTAATATTGTTCATAAACTCTTATGTAAACCTTGTATGATTCCAGCCTTGATATTTCTTTGGATAGTTGTGAATTGTTGTAATCTCTCTCTAATGCTTTCAGGATAGTTCCAGGAGCAAGAAAGTGATGAGAGATTGCTTAGTGATGAAAAGCTTGAGGCATCTTGTAAGGAAGTCATGTCGACTAAAGAAATGATCAAGCGTGAAGTCACAACTTGCAGCCATGAGACTGAGTTGGTGGCTAGAGGGAGTTCACTTCCAGAAGTCTTCTTTGCAATCTCTGAAGTAGGAATCAAGAGGGAGTTCAGTGACTTGCTGAGAAGAAGTGAAGATTGCAATGTTGTAAGAATAGAGTGTTCTGAGAGGACAGCCCGTACTTAAAGATGCAGATGAAAGCATTGAGAAGTACAAGGCAAGATTCATAGCTCGTGGGTTTTCACAGAAAGAGGGAGTTGATTATGAAGAAACATTTGCTCTGTTGCTCGTTGTTTGAGGTTCATGGGAAGAAGTCACATGTTTGCAAATTGAAGAAGGCCTTGTATGGTCTTAAGCAGGTTCCTCGTGCATGGTACGAAAGGATTGATCGTTACCTGTCAAGTTTGGGCTTCTTGAAGAATGATGCTGATTCAAATCTCTACTTCAAGGTAATCAATGGTGATGCATTAATTTTGGTTTTATATGTTGTGATCAGTCCTTACTGGAGAAGATCACTGATTCTTGAATGTAAGAAGAATTGACTTGAATTTGAGATGAAGGACCTTGGGCTCATGCATTACTTCCTTGGCTTAGAAGCCAGATGAGAATGATTCTAAGTCAAGGGAAGTACACTATTGATATACTTAAGAGATTTGGCATGATGGATTGCAAATCCATGTCTACACCTATGGAGACCAATCTACATAAATTGAAGGAGGCTGCAGCTAATTCAGATTTGGTGGATCCTACATATATAGACAGTTGATTGGATCCTTGATGTATCTAGTTAACACTAGACCGTATTTGCTATGCAATGAGTGCACTTAGCCAGTTTATGTGTGATCCGAGACAAATACATCTTGTTGCAGCTAAACATATCCTGAGATACTTGCATGGCACGTTGGATATGGGTTGAGATATACTTCAATGCAGACTTGGATTACATGGTTTCAACGATGATTACGATTAAGCGAGGTTGTGTCACAGATCGAAAGCACCTCTGGTTGTTGCTTCATTTTGGGTTACCAGATATTCGGCAGCAGGAAGCAGTCATCTGTAGCATTGAGTACAGTAGAGGCAGCATAGCAGCTTGTATGGCAGCTTGGGAAGTAGGTGGCTTCGTAAGCTCCTTGCGGGTGTTTGGACAATCAATGGAGCCTACTATCATTCATTGTGATAATCGAGTTGTGTGAAGCTTTCTGTCAATCTTGTGTTTCCATGACAGAACCAAGCATGTTGAGATCAAGTACCACTATATTAGAGATATGGTACTGAGGAAGGCTGTACAGTTAAGGTACATCAGCACTGATGAGCAGATGGTAGATATTCTCACCAAGCCTCTCACCAGGATAAAGTTTGAATACTTGAGAATAAGCTTGGTATGGTGGAGAATTCAGCCTTGACTGAGTAAGAGTCTCAGTATCAGTGTAGCCTTGTTAATACATTTTCTTCTAAGACGGAAGAATTTGAGGTGCAAGTCCTTGTTAATACATTTTCTTCTGAGACGGAAGAATTTGAGGTGCAAGTCCTTGTTAATACATTTTCTTCTGAGACGGAAGAATTTGAGGTGCAAGTCCTTGTTAATACATTTTCTTCTGAGACGGAAGAATTTGAGGTGCAAGTCCTTGTTAATGCATTTTCTTCTGAGACGGAAGAATTTGAGGTGTAAGCCCTTGTTTCCACCCTCTGAGCTTGAGTCATGGTGGATGTCATGTGTGAGACTCCATGACATATCTTGTACTTGTGAATGTCACGTTGAGGTGACAACATCACGCAAGTGATGAACACTTGAACACCCCATAGTGTGGTTGTTGCCTTTATGGTGGATATCGTATTGAGGCGATTTCTAACATCATGTTGAGGTGATTTGTCTTGAGCAGCTGGAAGTTCTCTCCCTAGCTAAGAGGGAGTGTTAATGTTTTGAGCAGCTTCGGGTTCATCCTTCCAGTCACAAGTGAAGTCATAATAAATGTAGCCTATCGGCTATTTATATGAGTCATTTACCTTGAGTGATTCTCTTGGCAACATTATAATTCACTTGAGGCTGACTTCCTTTATGATTTGTATTAAATATTTATCATTGTATTATGGCCGACTTCTAGAAGATAATTGTCTTATCTTGGCCGACTTGTTGCTTGCCTTATTCAAATGGTAATTTATGGTTGAGGCCGACCTTGTTTCAAGAGATGCGATCTCTCATAGTATTGTATATATAGAAGTTCAAATTGTTCTCTTCATACACATCTAGTGCGAATTTCTTATTGCGAATATCATTCAAGAAGCGAATTATATAAGTCTGATTTCTGTCAAAGTGCGAACTGTGAAGTATGATTTCAGTTAAGGACGATTTGTGAAGCAAATTCCTTCAAGAGCAGCAAGTACAGATTGCGAGTTGATCAAGAGCAGTCTGAGAATTCCTCTAAGGCCGTATCTGAATCTGAAGGAAAGTCAGTTTGTTTTCTCTGTTCTTGCATCTTACACAGGTGTTGTATATTGACTTTGTGTTAGGCTCATTGTAAAGAGAATTGTTGCCACTGTTATAAATATAAGAGAGATCTTTGTTGCTGGGTTTTTTCTCCCTCAAGAGGAGGGTTTTCCCAGGGTATCTGATGTGTTATTGTTTCTTTTTTTGAATTATTTTCTGTGCACATAATCTGGTCATTAAATTTAACATACAATAATTTAAAATTATTTTATTATTAAATATTATTTTATTATTATTTTAAAATTCATCTTAGTGTTAAAAAACACTATTCTCGCCCAGTAGAATTTAGGACCCCTTTAAGATTCAGGGGACATGACAAATACATCTCTACATCTTGTTGCGAAAAGAAGACCCATGATTTAATTGGCTTACGACCCATACACATCAACTACATCGAGGAATAAAAGACCATTTCGCAAGCTCGCAAGAAGAGTATAATAACATGACATGCTTCTACAAATGTAAGAGACTATGCAAAATGACGCCATGTATCTTGTGGGACCATGTAAAGCGCAAAATTTTTAAAAATCTTTAAAAGCACATGACGATAACAGGAATATTCAGTGCACTAGGAAAGGGAGCCGATAAAAGTACGAAACAAAGGCCACAAGGTTATAACTTAAAGGACCAAATAATCGAGGCAAGCAATCAACGTGAAATTAGAACCAATGTTCAAGGGTTTTTCCATGGCTTAGGGTTTTTTTCAGAAAACCCTAATAAAAGTTTATAGACACCCTTATAAAATGACCTTTTAGCAAACATTAGAAACACATGAGAATACCAGAAGGTAAAATTTTACAAGTACCATCACATCCTTCCGATCAAATCTAGCAATCAATTTGTTGTTGAACTCATCATAGGACTCAATTAATGCATGACTTTGTGTAACCAACCCATGATGTCGCTGATCATATGCTAATCCCTCCAAATGTAAAGTTGCAAACTTAATTGCCTCTACTTTTGGCATGGGTTTGAGAGTCAAAAATGTATCTAGATTATGTATCCAAGCACATGTCGTGCTTTTCCCACTACCATCAAAATTAGGAAGAGTTAAGTTGCTCAAGGCATGTCGATACTCCTTATGTGGGTTGTAGCCTCAATATGTCGTTGATAAATAAACGCTTCAGATTTAATTCTACTCGTATGGGGATCTTCAATGGTCTCTTTTACAAGCTCCTATTGCTGCTCGACCTTTTGTATGCATTCATATTTTTAATACATATAAATGCTTTCCCACACCAACTTCCAACTATAATATTGTGAGACCATATACGGTGACGGCCTAGCAAACACTTCAAGATCTCAATAATTTATTTCAATTCAATGTCACCATCTCCCAAAAATTCCATGCACTCATGACCATGGTACGGCGGCTAGAGGGAATGAGATAAAGCACCCTCGATTCTTCAAGGATGACGTGGCGATGACCAACCAATGCCTACATGGGATTTAAATACCAACCCAAACACTTTCAAACTTCCCATGAAGTCTCATTATGGCGCGGCATCCTTTTATTAGCTATGATAAGACATAAGAATACGACAAATTGTCTCATAGTCATTGAACTAGTAAGTAGCGACTCAAGATAATAGAAACCCTCTTAATGATAACTGGAAATAAATTAATTTCTTTACTGGATGGGCGGTCTGCAACAGTTTGGCTTTAGACATGAGCTAGTTAATAATATTTAATCCTTCCAAGATCAATATTTACCTCTACCATTACTCCAATATTTCACTTTGTAAATACCTTTGCAAATCCTTGAAATTTTTCTTTTAAAAGACTTCACAAATTTTGAAATCCATCAAACAAATCGATGAAGCTCTGTGCAAATCTTGAGTGAATCCGCCATTTGATGGTATTGGGTTTTCATCCAATCCACAATGAAACCCAAGCGTTTTCATCTAATCCACCATAAAACGCCATCCTCAAGCTTTTGGACCATGTAGAACAAGCTCTCCCAATTCTTCCCATAATAATTTCCAAATATCAAAATAAATTTCCTTCACCACCTTTTGATTTTGATTTATTTAATATATTTTGCTTTTCCAAAGTAACTTTTAGTTAACATTTTACCAAAGCATTTAATCAAAGTTACTTTAATAAATAAACCAATTAATTAAATATAAATGTCCAAAATGAGACTTGGGACGATTTAATATTTAATTAATTAAATTATCCCCTCAAATTCTCCACCTTAGCTTATGGGAATAAAATAAGCTAGTGGACTACTTTGGGTGATCACTCGAAAAACGAGGACATTACGAACAATTATTTACCCTAATCACTAAGAATCTCAACAATGGTAGATTTTGGATGGATGTATGAATTGATAATCTAATGATGAATTTGAATATCAACACTCTTAATTGCAAAAACATCCCCAATGACCTCGACCATGGCCTCTTTTTTCTTTTGTAGCAAACTTCAACAGTAAAAATCTATTTTCCAACTTGTAGAACAATACTTGCAAACATCTGACGACCTTAACTAGTTGCCTCTTCTTCTCACAACCACAATATCCACATTGAATATAAAATATGGTTCATAATCTAAAAAAATTTCCAATCATTTCACAATAGCAGCAATCACCAAGAATCTCACAATCTTGTCAATCAAGAATGCAACCTAGATTTTCCAAGCCTCATCCAAAGAGAATTTCCAAAGAAATAATTCCAAACTCAAGTGAGACTCTTCATCCAATTTTCCACCAATAAGAGAACAAAGGGAATCTTGTGAACAATTGTTTACCCTAATCACTAAGAATCTCAGCAATGGTGTATTCTAGATGGATGGATGAAATGATATTCTAATGATGCTATATTTGTGGATGGATCGATGAAAATATATTTTGGCAATGTTATTTTTGGATGGATAGATAGATATATATTATAGCTATAGCAATAATTTTTATATGGACAGTTATTCTAGTGATATTGTACTTGTGTATGGATAGATAATCTAGTGATATTACATTTCTATGTAGATGGATATTTTGGCAATGATGTATCTAAGGATGATCTTTGTTATGGTGTATTGAAATGACCCCCTTATAATTTTTTCAAATTTTTGCAACAACACTTCAACAATGGCACCCATCAACGTTAGCCAAAATCAAATCAACTACTGAAAGTAACCCTACGCCAAGAACGCACACCAGGATCCCAATGTTGGGCAAAGTGTAAGCATATGGCGCTGGGGATCGTTAGTCTCCAAACTGAATGAAGTACAATGCTGGAAAGTAAAGTTTATGCAACTCGACCGTGTATTTCAGCGAGAGTGATTTGACGGCACAGCCAATCAGCAATATGAATGCAAGTATAGAAAGTAAATAGATGGCTCAGGCGATCAGCAATATGAATACTAAAAGTAAAGAAGGGCGGCAAGCCAACCCCAATACAATATGCAAGACGGTAAGGCCTGTCTCTTCCACCAATGGTGGGAATGATAATACTTAAACAAAAGTAAACAAGGCGGCAAGGCTAGCCTCTTCCACTAAGAGTGGGAATACAATAGAAAATAGCAGAATGTTAATATGAGTTGATCAGTACTACTGAAACAGGCTTTACAATTAGAATCAATCCTGCAAGAAGCTAATGGTTAAGTTGTCCAAAAAGCTGCAATATTAATATTTGATCTACAACCTTCAAAGACTCACTAAATATGAAAACTCAACCCAAAAACTCCAACTTCTACAAACTGAAATATCAGACCAGCAACTAGTAAACTAACTAAAATGCTCATAACTCACTCAAAACTACTCCAAATGACATGAAACAAAATGCACATGACCCCTAGAGAGATGGCGACCAAGCTAGGACTGAGAAACAACTGCAAACTAGTGATATTTATTTTTCTAAAGCTTTCCAAGACTTCCCAAGCAAAAGTGTGCCCTGGAAAAGGGATGACCTGCAAGATAAAATCAATGACTCCACAATAAATTCCAAAAACTTGAACAAAGGGGCGCCCTAAGCCAAGGAATTGATTTATCAACTACCCAGAACCAAACAAAAATCGCCAAGAGAGCTATGAGTAAAAACCTACTTCAGCCACACCCAAACCAACAACCTCTAGACTAACAAAACACATCAAAAGACTCCATTACAATAAGCTCAATCTGCTCTTCAGTGTAAAGAACAGCCTCTAACTTAACTAGTTGCTATCTTTCAATCAAGAAACCAATTCCAAGCTAGGAGGTATGCATTCCTCAAAGCAAAGCAATCACCGTTTCGGCAACATTTCATTATAATTTCTTCATGGATGAGAAATGAAAGAACAAGTGCCTCCTTTTATAGATTTTGAGATGATTCTCCAGCAGAAAGTGTGCCCAAATCCTGGAGGTTATTTGAATTTGAATTGACTTTATTTCCCTCCTTCATGGTGGTGTCCCACTCAAGGAGAAATAAGATTTATTAATAAAAATAACATCTTCCTCAAAAGTGGCATCCAAACTCCCAAAGCAATATTCAAACTTTAGAAATATTTAATTAGCCTCCAAATGAGGCCTCCACCCTCAAGTCCCCTTTTTTAAAACAACATGAAGTTATGTCTCTAGGCCAAGGGGGGGATCTAAAGTAAAAATATAACCTTTATAACTTAAATAATTAATTTCTCCCAAAAATTGCACCTCCAAGCCAAAACCAAAAATACTCACTGCACTGCCTGAAGTGGAAAGATCTTTGTGCTGCTGCCAACTGAAACACTACTAAAAATAGAATTTACTAAAAATAGTAAATTCTGAAAAAGTTGCCCAAATGCCTTGCAAGTCATATCATTGCGAAGCTCTCCGAAAACCCAGAAAGAATCCAAAACTCCAAATGCAAGCCTTTGAAAAAATCCAAAACATCCTCCTAGATGGTGGGAAACCCTAATCTCTGCTTCTGACTAGCCTACAGGCCTCCGAGATAGGCTAACAACCATCTGCACTGATCACTACTGAGAAGGGGACATTACATGTATCCATTAGGTGTGCAAGACGTGAGACACAACATACTCTAAGCTTGATTTGTGAAACCATATTATGACATGTATTACCAAACTAGGACACATGATCAAAGCCTGGTCCCAACCAATAGATCTGCAATTACTAACTAGGGTCCAAAGGCCACCCTATCCAAAACAAGACCAGGTCAAACCCTCTCCCATTGGTTAAGGATTCAAAGTCACCCCAGCAGGCTGAGGGCTTAACCAAGAATCTCACATACGTAAAACAAGAAACAAAAATATTCAATATATTAGTTAAACAAGAATCATATTGTACATCTGTTCATATAAATATATAAATATAAATAGAAACACAAAATATATTAATATAAATATATAAACAAAAAATAGTATATATTCGAAGGAAATACTGTTACAAAATTACAGCCTTCAGAGATTACAATAAGCCATCAGTATATAAATATGAACATCTGATGTAAAAAGCTGCTACATATCCAGAAATTACAAAGGATTCAAAAACTACAGATAGGTATGCTCTGTTTGTTGCTGTATTTCCCACATAGAGGCCTAAGTATAGCTGCCATTTGAGTACAATGTCAAATCTTTATGTCCTCAGACCATGCATATCAAGTGGCATCGCCATTTAATGGATAGTAGAATCTGGAGCCTAATGTGCAAAATGTGAAAGATCAATTCAAGCAATGCATATAGGATACAAATTCAAAGTGTATGGTCGAAAAATGTGCCATACATATTGCTCAGAATTCATGTGTTCAAAACAAGTTTGTGACTAGACAAAATCTGTCATGGGCATTTATGAGAAGAAAAATTACAGAGCTTAGCTGTGATTTTTAAAAAAATTATGAAAAGAAAACTGACAGAACTTACCAGCAATAATTGGTCTTTGAATTCTTCTCTTTTTTTTAAAAGAAGGGTATTTTTTTTCCTGGGGTTCCCCCTGGATGAACCCACACCAGGTACAAACCCTGGGAATACCCAGGAGGGACCAGAGCCGGCCATCTTAGCCAAACTAATAGACTGTGTAAAATATCATCACATTAAGACTTAGATAAAAAATTGCCTTAGATTGACAAAACTGTTTTATTAACCACTTTTTTTATAACTACTGGTAGAATCTTATATTTTTAACAGTATAAATTGAGCCAGAGTGACACTGTGATATGCATGTCCACTTTTATAAGGTTTAGTCTTCTGTAAACAAAGGCTGCAATTATAAATATAACAATTGAGCAATCAATTACAGCATCCATACCTGATAGTCATGAATACCACCAGAAATAGATATAACTACAACATTGGACAGCATTGGATCAGACATCCAACGACCTGATCTTGTCCTCTGAATTTGATATCCACTCCTCCAAGCTTTATTCACCTGTGAAAAGAAATGACCAAGAGATGGTTGCAATGCCACTGGTGGTGACCTGAAATAGAACCATTCCAAGCCTTTATTTTTCAATAACCAATATCATTACCTAGGTCCAAAAACAAATTATAACCGCAACTAGACATGCTTTTCCAAACATGAGAGTACCAGAATTAAGAAAAACAGATCCAAACCTAGCCATATTGACACAGATTCTTACCGATGTGGGCTCGAAAGAGTGATAATGGTCTCCACTACACCTTTTCTCAAATTAGGGTGAACAACTGCCGCTCTAGCAACAAATCCTCCCATTGAGTGACCCACCAAAATTACACTGGTTGGCAAAGTTCCAGTATTCTCTTTGCTCTCCTTCAACCTAGCAACAAAAGACTCCTTGTACCTATCCAAGACCTACAATCAAAAAATTTAAAGAAAAAAAGTGGTGATGTTTAGGCATACACATATCCTCACAGACAGAAAAGTCATAAATAGAGTTGATTGTAAACAAATAGTCTAATAGATACATTGCTACAAAATATTCAGTTTATATTGATCAATATGATTCTCTCTACATAATATGAGTACGATAAAACTGTTTCTCAGAAAAACCAACTTCAAAATGAAGTGTTGCCCCTCCATCACACATTTAATAGTTATTGTGTGCCTGCCATAATGTATTCTCAGATTATCTTTAAAAAAATTCTAATTCGGAGGTCAAGAGGTATGAGAGATGTGTCTGAAAAATTGGCCCATGTAATCTGTGATAAAATATGTAAAATGTCATCCAATATCATACACAAAACATTTGAATTGCAACAATACTTTGCATAAAATGTTTTTTAATGAACAAATATATAATGCTAGTAGGAGAGATCATCATTTGAAATAAGATAATAAAATGTGATCCTTTGAGCCTAATCAGTTAAACATGGCTGATCATCTTTAGCCAAATGAAACTGTGTAACAAACAGTTAAAATGGAGTTCACGGGCTTGCTCTTAAGTGTGTATATGAAAGCATCTTTGTATCTAAGAAGAATGGGCTGTTCACCACTTCCAATATTCATTTAAGAGGAATCAGCTCTATAGAGATATCCTCTAGAACAAATAAAAAGAACTCACTTCCCATTCATATCATATTCCTACCAAAGTTCAAATTCATTGTCACAAAGTATGAAATTGTAGATAACAATTATTAGTGCTATTGGTATTTTCTCCTAACCCAAGTTTTATTATTCATTAAATGATGCACTGCATGCCAGCTCAATCTTTGCTTATAACTACACGAGATTGTGATATATGAGGTAATATTGACACTTTTCACTTTCCAGGATCAAGGATCCACATCTATGTACTGACACCACTTCCAATTCCCATCTCAGAAGAATCAGTTCAATACATTCCATGCATTTTTCCTCTTCCACAACATCACACAGAAAAATGACTCCCAACATATAATTCCCAATTCTGCAAGCCTGAATATAAGGAGAATAAAGAATCCGCAAAAAATGACAAACTTTCTCCCAAGCACTTGCCAAAATTGGGTAATCAAATAACTTTCACAACATGGAACATAAAATAGTAAGCTTATTCACAAGCTCTCTGCATTTAAACATAAGCCTAGGATATTGTTTTACTTTCTTCACTAAAACTCAGAAGCTTAATAGTCAGGTTTCCACCAAAGCATTTTCATTCTAAACATTTCCCTCACTCTATGCCTAGAGAATGAATTTGGTACTAATAGTGCTTTACTTCAAAATTAGAGACAAAACTAGCAGCATTAAATTTGGCAAAGGTTAAGTTACAAAAAGTTAAGGAACTTGCTTTTACTTTTTGGTGAGATAAAAAACACATTAACTAATGGAAGCCTTAAACAAATCTTGAGGCTTCAAAATTCATTCTCAATATTTGATATTTTGTAATCCAGAATGAAAATTAAGAAGTCCCAAGATTCATTCTCAAAATTCATTCTCAATATTCATTCTCAATATTCAAAATAGAGCATTAAGAAGTCCCATATAGAACATTATAAATTTGTAGTTATGGTTTCCCAGTTTTGAAGTTATTAGCAAATTTGATCAAGCTTTTGATTTTGTAATTTTTGTGATAAATCATGACAAAGAGAACTTCAAACATCTTATGGTTGGTCCAAATGATTACATGTTCCACTCTATACTATAATCTAATGATGTATTTGTAGTTCTGTGTATTCAAATTGCACTCCAATTATAGTTCTTGTAGTTTCACCCAGATGTACTCCAAATATAGTTCCAACTTATTGTGGTTTCACCCATAAGGGATTTGTCGTATGCTTTACTAATAGCACAAGGAAGGGAACTCACATAAGGCAGCAAAGAGTAGAGCCTGGATATCTCCCTCTCAAGTTAAATACTCCAATGAATAAGAGGTGGATCAGCTCAATTGCTTAACATATTAAAGAAAATAAGATTTATATCATTAAATATAGGCTTACTAGAGCAACAGGTTTCAGCAATCAAAATCACAAACAAGCAGTGTTATTGCACTGTAATTATGCCTATTGAATAAGTCATATTAGCCTATAATGCATCTAACACTCACTCTTGACGACTAGACCAGATACCATATAGCAGCAATCACAATTCTCACTGCTCACCCCTTTTCCCAATTTTTTAAACATAAAATGCACTGTTGACAGAAAAAAATCGCCCAGTCCAAGTTTTTGTCAATTAAAATTGCTGAAAATGTGCAAATTTTTGACAGATTTATTTGACTATATAGCAATTTTGTGGTGATTTTTTCCACTTTTTGCTTATTTATTGACTGTGTGGCAATTGTTTCTTTTTTTGAAAACCCTAAGCCTTATTTTCCCTTTTTGAAAATCCTAACCTTAACCCAAGAATGATTTTTGCTGCTATGCTAGATACAAGTCCAAGATCATCTCGAAATTTGACAAATTAATTTCTACTAAGCAGTTTAGTCATTATATCTGCAATTCGCTCCTCAATAAGGGAATAGTAAAGACAAACATACACATTATAAACCAACAAGTTGATGTAACTGAGATGCACTTCAATATGTTTGGTTCTGGTATGATAGACTGGATTCTTCACCATCTTGAGGACTCCCTAATTTATCACAAAAGAGTGATGTTGGTGTAGTGAGACCAAGTTTAAGATTGACCAAGATTTGCCACAACCACATTGCCTCAAACCCTGTTTTACAGAAGCCTTATATTCTGATGCAGTGGAAGATAAGGCAACTGTACGTTGTAACTTGCTCTACCATGAAATGACTCATGATCTAAAAGAAATAGATATATCTAGTAGTCAACCAGTGAATATCAACTGATCCAGCCCAGCTGAATACAATATAACCAAAAAAATTGGCCTGGTGTTGGTAAGTATGCCAAAGGGAAGTGTTCCTTTGATTTGTCGAAGAACATGTTTTGCAGCTTGCCAATGTTCTTCTTGATGCTTTGACAAGAATCTAGAAAGGCAGGTTACTGCAAAACACAACTTGAACAGAGTGGTAATTAAGGTAAAAGAAACTATGCATTAGTTGACAATACACTAACTCGTTGATCATTGGTGAGTCAATGTTAGTTGAGCGTTTTATAGCAACTTCCACAAGTTTAGATGATGGATTTGTTGTACCCCAAAATTAAAATTTTTGTTACACTTAGACATTTTGAAGAAATGAGTAAAAGTCTTGTTAAATCAGTCAAAAAGGTCAGCATTTGGGTGTGCATGTCTTGCATGAAGGGTTAAAATGCAAAATTTTCAAAATCTGACGATTTAGGTCTGCTCAGAGCAACTTAACCTACAAAACCCAGATCTCAATTTTTCATCCCTACTTTTTAGGAAAACTGCTATTTTTAGAAATTTTCTAAAAATAGTAACTTTTTCTGAGTTTTTCTGGGTTTCTTTAGAAACGGATACTGGCAAAATTTTCTAAAAATAGAAAGTTGGTCCGTTAGGGTTCAAACTGATTTTGATTGGCTCAAAATACGTCCATATCAGGCTGGTGCAGTCAGAATTTCAAAATAATCAGTTTTGCCCTAGTGGGTCTTTTCTGCTTTTTCAGAAGCATAACAGGAGCTCTGAGGTCATCAATGGAGGTCAGTCAGCTGTCAGGCATTAGATTCAACACTCAAGTGTTCAACAGAAGGTGAGTTCATGAGCTAGCAACGAAGAACGAGAAAGAAGGTGAAAAAATGATGAAAATTTTCTAACACTGCCAAACTTGGGCGCCCCAGGTGAAGATAGGCGCCCATCTTTTTAGGGCATTAAAAGTTGAAATTAGGGTTTACACTTCCAATCAAAGTTGCTCAGTTCTCTGTCAGCTCTGCAACGAATTCAACGGTGTAGTCATCAGATTACCCAGTCATCCGGGATTCAAGGTTGAACAGGGAGGATTCACACAGAAGTTAGAATGAAGAACATGTAAATTTTCAAAAATTAACTAAGTCTGGTAACTTTGGGCGCCCCTGGTGAAGAAGGGCGCCCAGCTTTTTGAAGCACCTAACTCAGCAGTTAGGGTTTGAGAATATGCTCAATCTCTTCAGTATTTAGCCAGCTTCGACACACCTATCTCCGTCAGATCATCCGACTGGTCATCCTCTGGAAAATTCAGATAGAAGTCGAAGGTACATAATGAGGGTTTGAACTGAAGATGAAGTCAGATGTAAAAATGGCTAAGTCTGGAAGGTTTGGGCGTCCCAGGAGAGAAGAGGTGTCCAAGATTTCAAGGGGCTAAACAGATGAATTCACAAAAGTGTCTCTAACATAATTTCTTCACAATTGATCTGGCTTTCCAACAAGATACTCAGCGCATCAATCGGAGGTTGCAGTCGCGAGATACGAGAAGCTGAACAGAGGGTCTGGTGAGAGCTGAGGACTGAGATTCAAAAGCAAATAGGAAAAAGTGAAAATAAACTAACTCTGGTGAGTTTGGGCGCCCTAGCTTGCCAAGGGCGCCCAAGCTTTTGGAGCTTTAAAACTCACTATTTGATGAAGTCTCTCCCAGAAGACCCCTCCTAATATCTCGTCAGCTACACAACGAGCATAACCGGCAGTCAATCCGACACCCGAGTCACCAGTTTCGACAAGATCATCTGTTAAAGAGGAGTTAATGAAGAAATCGAAGATCATAAAAATGGCTAACTCTGGACAAAATGGGCGCCCCTAGAAGGAAAAGGCTCCCATGAATTTGAAGGTCGTGATGAAGATTTTAGCCAGAAACACCTCCTGAACAATCTTCTCAGAATCAATCAGGCTCCGCGATGAATCCTTCAGCTCGCTCATCAAATTAGTCTGCAAGCCGGAAATTGAAGGCGAAGTAGGGGGTCAAAGTTGTGCAAAGTTGAAAATATCAAAAATTGACTAACACTGCTTGAAGTGGGCGCCCCTAGCCAAGAAGGGCGCCCATCTTCTCATGCCTTAGAGAAATTTTCAAGATTTTCAAAATTTTCAAAATCGCAAGAAGGAAGATAGCGTCCAAGTTCAATGAGCTGAGATTTTAGGGTTTTGAAAATAAAAGCAAAAGAAACCAAACCCTAAGTCTATTTAACACCTTTCTTTCATGTAATTTTCATTATTTTTGCAGGTAGCATTCAAAGGAGAAAGTTGGAGCAGCAAGTTTGAAGAATTTTTATAATTCAAGAACTCAAGTTTGCTGGTTATTCATCAAATTTTTCAGACCAACAACATAAACCCTTGCTTTTTCATGCTTTTTCATCTAGAAGATCAAGTTTTTCAAGGAGAAGGCCAAGGTTTTCAAATTTTCAGCCATCTGGGTCTTTTCACCTTATTCCTCTAAAGAAAATTTTCAAGAACTTCATCAAGTTGCAGCTGCTGCTTTTTATTTGCATGTCAGTGAAATCCTCAGTGCATTCAGTTTTCAATCATCTAGGTCCTCTCAAATCAATCTTCTGAAGAAAACCCATATCACAGTTTTTTTTTAAGAAAGTTTCAAATCCACCAGGGTTGGCTGCTTTTTAGATGCAGCCATGGAGTGTTTTGCAAATCTAATCAACTAGGTTCATTTCTAATCATGTTATGAACAAAACCCAGATGCCAGCTTTTTTCGTGGAAAATTGAAGAAATTAGGGTTTGTTGTTTTTTCAAGCAAAATTCAAAATTGTCAAAAAC
>VDFB02047428.1:0-49397 GCA_007258455.2 Sequoia sempervirens
ACAATCATGCATGAATTTTTATGTATAAGTAATGTGATATTTTCAAAAGATAATTTTCAAATTTTCAAAATGCTGAAATTTATTGAATTTTTCTTGAAAATGCTAAAAAGTAACACTTTTTATCTTCTGAAATGGAAAACATAATGCAAATCTTTACTTTTTCAACGCTTTTCACTAAAATATCCATGCACTATTGAAAAATTCAATCAACCTATGATTATACTTAGATTTCAAAATGACAAGAATAAGATTTTAGAAGCGTTTGGAAATGTACAAATGTCTGGTTCACCAAAATATGATGTGGGAAAAGGGATCTAGGGTTTAAATCACACTTTCTCTTACATGGCATTTAGAGAGAACCAAAAGTGATCACCTACACCCACTTGGATACTAACCTTAATGGAAGAGCTAGAATGGTGGATCAATGGGGTTTTGGTTTTTTATTTTATGGGGGAGATGATATTGATTTGATTAGGAGATAACTTAATTTGAGTATGCAAATGTATGTTTAGGTCAACTATGAAACCAAAATGAACCGATATAAATACAGACAATTGTAGAACTGAAAGATAGAAATGGACGATAGAATAATAGAGTGCAGAGATAGAGGAACCTGCCATGTAAATTAGGGTTCAAATTGCTTGGAAACGAGCATTGGAACCCTATTGTGAGAATGCAAAGCTTGAGAATCAATGAAAAGACCTCAATTGGTCACAATATGTAGGTTCTTCTTTCCTAGACTCAACTTCAGAACTTCGTTTTTTGATAATTAATTTTAGTTGCCCTAATTTGTTTAGGTAGAGGGCTTGAATACTTGATCTTGCAATTAGGTCTTTAATCTTCTCCCAAATCCACTTTAGATCTTCCACCTACACACAAGAGAGGGAGGAAAGGGTTGTGTCATATATGGGTTTGTCTAAGTCAAACCCCATTCTTGTGTTTCCACCTCCACAATGACTATGATGATATAAAAAGTGCTTACCCTTGGTTGGGAAAAGGAAAAATGAATAAAACGAGTGATAAATGATAAGTGTTGCAACTTACCACTTAGCTCTGCTTTCCTTGATGGACTAAATTCATTATACTTATCTCATACAAGAAGAATTGGTCGCTTGATTGAATGTCCTACAAGTGTTAGTACTCACAAAAAAAATGAACATAAAACATGAACACACTCACATATAATTTGCAAACATAAATCTTGACTGATGATAAGTGTTGTAAATTCTACTTATTTTTCTCTTGACTACTTTTAGGATGTACAATTGCTATTAAGAATTTGTTAAGACTGCCTTAGGATTTCAAATGGTGAAAAAAACTTGTATTTATATGCATTAATTTGTTTTCCCGCAAAATTAATTATCAAAATCTGACAAATGAATTTAAATTTGTAAATGTTAAAATACTAACAATAACATTTTAAATTGGGCTAAAATAGGCTAGACAAGGGTGGTGACACCGTAGTGCAAACCTATTTTGGGGATTTTACTATCGTTAAATAAATATTAAATGTTAATTTCCCAACTTTATTTGTATTTCCCAAAACAACCACAAAACAAGCAATTTAAGAGCATAATTAGGCCCAATCACATAGGAAGGAGCTAAACCTAGTGTGAAATTGTTAGGGGTGACAATTTACGATGTGACAATACTAAAACTAATATATTCAAGATGATTTCAGACCGCACCTTTCATAATATGTGTAGTTTATTTATTAGGCACACCACTCAATATGATTTCATAATCAAATAGTCAAAAAAAATATTGTGAAGTGTCACAATTGCAAACAAGGTATTTATATTTTGGTTGAATCTACAATTATGATAAGACATACACTTGAAATTTTTTATCATGAAGTTGACATTATGGTCATTCCTTCTTTATATCTAACCACACAATTCACATCACCTTGCACTTGGACACTTGTGAAATGGACACATATTTCTCTTGTAGAATTTACCATATACAAATTAGTCTATGTTAATCATAAATACATTTATACATGTTTGATTTAATAAAGTGAAATAAGTCAAATTCAACAATAATCAACATCCTAATTTTGTATTCACAAAGATAAACACACAATCAAAATGTAACATCCAAGTCATCAAGTTTCCACCCAAGTCCAAATTACAGTGGACAATAAGTGCCTTATAAGTCAATTACAAGGATGTGACAACCCTATACCAAGGCAACAACCCTTGGGGTTCAAAATGACCATAAAATATTCAAAAAATAATATTTTGATCTTTTAAAAATAGAAAAAGCAAAAACTAAGAATAAACTAAATGACATAAATAACATCTTCAAGACTTTTGAAATCACAATTATAATATTAAAACAAAGTACAATTACTTGGAAAATTATAAGACTTACACACAAGGTCTTAACCACAGACTTACACACAAGGTCTTAACCACTTATGGTCAAGATGAGTAGCTATAGTTATACTATTCATTTGCAATATGAAATAAACTACACAATATCATAAATCAATCACAAAATTAATGGAATTATAACTCAGCATGATTAAATCATACAAATTATATCCATTTAATTCATATTATCAATTTGATTCAAATTTCCACAAAATTCACTATTTACGATGAAACATAATTTTAATAATTAAAAAAATCAATATTGAATTCTAATAAAATGTCTAAATAATTTCCTATAACATTTATAATTTATTTAAGCTATAAGATAAAAATTAGGGTTAATAATAACATCTCATCATATTATGCAATTTAACTTAAATGTATGTGAGTGAATTACAACTAGCTTGATATTATGGACCCTTAATATAAAGAAATTCATTGCATTACTTAGGGGTCATCTAAGTTCGCTAAATCATTGCATATCCATTATAGTCAACTAACAATTAAGTAGATCCAAAAAATGATATAGTATTCTAAAACATCATATGGAAAATTAAAACATCCCTGCCCTAATCATCAAAAGTCATCTCAACACTCAATTCAGCTTAAGATAGGTAACAACATAACTATAATCCACATTTGATTAAAAGATGATATTAACATGAATCTCTACCTTATACACCATACTCAAATTAACTCATATTATTAAACATAAATCTCTTTATTCATATTTAATTCAAAATTCACAAAGGAAATTAATTATACGTTATTTGTTAAGTTGAATAATGGTATATTAAATCCAATACCACAAGACAATCATTGTAAAATTCACAAATCAAGGGTTCAAAGGATACAAACAATGTTTTCAAATTAGTTAGAATTATCAATCTTTAATTACATGGAATACAATTAGGATTGCAAAACATTTGGTCTTTACGTTCTTGATCATTGTTCTTAAGTTGTTAAATTAGAAACATGACCCTTTGCAATTCAATAGATTTTCCAATGATCTTTGTGAACACAACCTATCTTTATATAGACTCAAACATAAAAAATTGAAGCAATTAAATTTTAGATAGTAGAGTCCTATTAGATCAAATTTATGAATCATAAACTCATCAAAGATCAAGTCTAAACTTGTAGAAATGAACCAAAAATATACACAAATTTCTAGATTAACAAAAGATTTTAAAATTATATTAGAATGAATAGATACCTAACATCTACACATGCATCTTTATTAACTTCAAATCTAAATACTTTATATATTATTTTTCTACATTAATTTATAACATTTATTTGAATCATCTATATCAATTCCTCTTTATCTAAATTAATTATATTTTAAATATTCAATTTACCTAAATAATTCCACTTTAAAATTAAGATAAAAGAACTCTACACATTTTTAGAAAATTTCAATAACACATTTGTTAACCATTCAATTGCCCAACCAACTTGCAAGAAAATCCAAAAATAAATATAAGCTTCATAAATATTGATACCAATAAAGATTATTACAAAGTATGAATTTTTCAATGATATTTACAACATAACGTTAATGAAAATGTTAAGTTGCTTATCATGGGGGAACTAATATGTAAATTTTTTCCATCACTTAATATATATAATGTAATTATATTCCTTTCCAGCTTTTTACCTTATGATGAAATTTAAATATAATCTAGCATTACATGATTTACCTCTCATTAAACATAGAAAGTATCAAGGTGTAGCGATTTATTTAGGTAAAAATATATTTAAAATATTATAACTCTTAATTTTTTTTTTTATACAACAGGGGTGTCCCCGCGACCCAGCCCAGCGGCCCAACAGTCCGTATCTTGGGTACCTGGGGCAAGCTGGGGTGAGACTAGTCCATGCAGGTGAGATCCCTAGCCCGCAAGTGATTAATTATTGATTTTTTTTAAAAAAAGTGATACTTTATTCTATAAATTACATCTTAATATAATAAATATTAAATAAATTATTTAGATTTATAACAATAATTTTTTATAATTTTTTTTATATAAAACATGAATCAATATAAATTATATTCAATAAAACATTAAAAAACACAAAATATTATTTCAATTATTTTAATACTCATTCCATTCAATGAAGGTAAGAAATATCACTAAGTGTTGGATATGAATATATTTCTTACGATCCATTGAATTATAGATCACATTTAAGCTACATTTTATTCAAATGAGAGATTTTTAAATATGGAATACACCTTCCTTATCAACATATATCTATGAAATGGGCTCTCCCAATCCTGCTCCTACTCGTTCGTTGCTTGTTGCAAGGATCCATGGTTCCTTTGTGGCTATGTTTCATTTGCTAATGGGGTTTCGTCCGTTGTGGGTGAGCTTCTTGTTACTACATCTATTGTTGTGTCATTTGGCTTTGTTTTGTTTGTTGCCAAATGTGTGCTTCTTGTTTCTAGTGTAGCCACAAGTTCTTTTGTTGTTATTGGTGCATGATCTATTGTTTTTGTTGCACCTTCTACTCCTCTTGTTGCTAGTGGTGTCGGGGTTTCTAGTGCCTCCCCTCTCGTGCTAACTTTTGTTGTTGGTGGACATAACTTTACTCAAGTTGTTGGTTTTGGTGTTTCTCACCCTTTGAGGAAGAAATATCATCCTCTTCCTTGTGCCAAATCATCCTCAATGTTGGTTTGTGGCCAAGATGTAGTGGAAAGTGAGGACTTCTACCAACATAGGGGTTTGGTGTGCAAATTATCCAATCTATGGTCTCCTCTTCCTGAACTTCATAAATGGGTGCTAGATTCATGGAGGCTTCTTGTGGCAAGTAACATTGAGCTCTTCCCCTATGCTAAAGGTTTTTTCATTTCCTCCTTTGCCTCCTCTAAAGACAAAGATTTGGTGTTGGGAAAGTTGTGGGCTTGGGGGGAGCACCCTCTCTTTGTTAACTCTTGGTCAACCTCCTTTAATCCTCTTATCGAGCCATTGAATGTGCATCTAATGTGGGTTAGACTTTCGAATCTCCCTCTACAGTTTTAGGAGCCTTCATGTTATAAGGTCATTGGTAACTCCATTGGTCACTTCTCGAAAGTTGATGATTCTACTTCATTTATGGGGCACTCCACATTTGTGCACATTTTGGTGGATATTGACATCTCCAAACCCCTTCATGGAGATGTGGTTTTGATGGTTGGGATAGGCCTTGGACACAACCTCTTGATTATAAGGGCCTCCCTTTCAAATGTCGTCGGTGCTTCTCCATCAATCACCTAGCTACACATTGTCCTCTCACATCACAAGGGCTCTGCTATATGGTGGAAGGATGCTAATGGTGACCACTTAACTATCCATGCTCTTGACTATTCATCAGATGACTCCTCCTAGGATGATGACATGTCTCTTTCCTCTGGTGTGGCTCCAACACCCTTAGACTCTATGGTGGAACCTCCTACCCATCCACCTTGTAGACTAACTTACGCTTGGATTCAAACCGTCCTTGTGCTCTTCTCGTGTCGATGGACTCCTAGTGGGGGAATTCCCCCTGATTCATATTGTCCCATGCATGTGGATGCTCCCTCTTTGTTTGCTAACGTTCCCTCTATGGAGGTTTCTCCTCATGCTTCTCCTTGTAGTAGTTGGATGATAGTATTGCTTGGACTATTGTTCGTAGGAGGAAAGGTCTCCCTTATTCCTCTTGCCAAACTCATACTCGTGTTGTGGGTGAAAGGTCAACTCTAGGTCCTGACTTGGGTTTGTCTAAGTGCGACGTCAGTGGTCCTTCCTCTCTCTTTTTGTTTTTGTCTTATTTGACAAGTTGGATACATTGTTGCTCTTTCTATTGTTTGTATTTTTTCTTTGTTGTTTATGACCTATTTGAGCCTGTTTCATCCAAGATTTTGACAACCTTTGTATAGGGTCAAGACTCTTTTTTCCCGCTTCTTTTGTCTTTTTCTTTCTTTTGTAAAAAGGTCTGAGCCCTTTCAAAATCCTTGCTTACCTTAATAAAAAACATATATTTATCTTCTACATTTGAATTAGAGATAGTATTGTTTTGTTCTTTGCAACTTTGTTGTAGTTGTATTGTTGGTTGGTTGTTGCTTGCCAACAATGTTGTAAAAGGGTTGAGACCCTTTCAAAAACCCTTTCTAGACCGATTTGGAACTATTTTGTCTTGCCTTACAATGATTTTTATAGAAGATCAAAACCCTTGTTTTTCCCCTTATCTAATACAGCAAGTTACAATTATCAATATTTAAATCAAACAATTTTAATAAAACATTATTAGTGATGTAGTATGTATTTATACTAATTTTATTTTTTTAATTGTTTATGATTTTTTTTACTTATATTATTTATTTTATTTTTTAGCTCAAGAATTATTTTTATTTATTTAATAGTTATTTTATTTTTAAATTATTTTACTAGAGTTATAAGTTTTCATTATTACAATATATTATGTCTATGATATATTTTATTTTACTTTAGAATTATTTCAAAATATTCTATTTATTTTTTACATCGTTTATAACTCTTAAATAAAAAATATATGATTCTAAAGTACAATAAAATAGTTTTGAAGTAAATAAACAAAAATAGAATAATATATTTTTTTAATTTAAAGTAAAATAAAATAATTTATTTTACATAAATATATCTATATTAATTTTATTTTACTTTAAAATTATTTAATAAATATTTTATATGTATATATTTTTTCTTAAGAGATATTTTTATTTATTTAAAAGTTATTTTATAGTTATATTTTTTATTAAACCCTCTCAACATAATTAAATTATATCAATTTTATAATCAATAATTTAATATAAATATATTAATTATATTATTAGAAATTATAATACTTATTAATAATCTTTCATAGTTAATGATGTCAAATTTCCACAATCCATATTGTATTGTTCAAAAGACTTCTGGATTTGATTGTGTGCAATTTTTTACATCAAAAAAAATTGTACACAATCAAATCCAGAAGTCTTTTGAACAACCTTTCATAGGTTTGAGTATAAATGGTGGATTTATACAAGCAATGGAGAAGTGGGGTAATTGTTTACCACCTTACAATTCTAAAGCACCCCCCACTATATAATGGGTTGATAGGCCCTATAGGGCCCTTCTATGGATAGGCCTTGCAATGTCACAATTGTGGATGGCAAGGGCTTGAAGTTGTCCAATCAAGATTATGCAAATGAGGCTATGGAGGATGTCCCTTCACATATTGGACTCTCCAAATGTATAAAAAGGAAAAAATCCTATAGAGGCAAGGCTAGCGAAGTACAAATTATTGTGATTTTGGGATGACAATAAAAAAGGGAATCACCAATAAATATTTTAGTATCTTTGAGTTTCTTTTGTTCTCTTGTCCTTGTTGGGCTATTATGTGTGTTGTCAATCATCTCTTCAACTTTTTCATCCTTTTTGGTGAGCTCTACACCTTAGTATTATATCTTGCTTTAGCATTGTAAAAGACTTAAGGACCTTTCCAAACCCTTTAAATCCTTATCAAGAAAAAAATTATATATTATATACAATACTAAATAATATAATATATTATTAATACAAATTAAATATTGTAAAGTTTCATTTTGTTTGACATATATAATAATACTTTTAGATTGTTTATTATCGCTTTTATTGGTAAGGAACAATAAGGAATGTGTAGTGGTAGTAATAGCTCTCTTATGATGTGGACAATGTTTTTACGGGCAATTAAAATGTGGTGACATTTTCATACCAAGAGTATAACTTTCCACATTTTCAAAAGAAAAGAATAATTCATATTTTCACTTAAATGCATATCCTACGATGGTTGTGCTCACCATTTACAATAGAAAAATTTCATCAGTTGTAAGTTTGAAGCACACAAGTGTTTGCTTCTTTAATTTATTTTTTATATTGATAAAATAAAGTTTTGAAAGGGCCTAAATCCTTTTCAATAGATCAACCTTTAGATAATTAGAACAAGTGCCATGAGATATAAGATAAACTAGACAACCAAACAACCCAACAAAATGAATTAGATACAGATACAACTACAACCTAGTTGTCATACATAACCACCAAAAATGACGAATACAAGGAACCGTAGGGTCCAACCTAGACAATACTAGACCTAGCCCTATTCAATCTCACACCCTTCACTCTAGTATGAGATTGAGAGAGATTTGGAAATACCTTTCTTCTACCTTTGTACAAAAGTCCATGAAATGCTATCATTCAAGTCCTTAAAACAAGTTCAAGTGGGAGGGGATTCCTCCATAGAGCACCCATTTGTGTATAGTAAAAACATTGATATGTTGAGGCAAAGCAGTCAAATATCGAATGACCACTACATGAGTGGGTTGAAGTGGATATGAAGCTAAAGACATTGTAGGCCAAGAGACTGGAGCAAAAGATGGTTGGGACTCACTAATGTCAATCAATGAGGTGGTAGGATAGGGCTTGCTAGAGTCATACTAATTGCATGAGATTGGACATCCTAAGAAGACTTAAGATCTTGAGAGGAACCATCAACTAGGGAGTCAATGGCATGGATAATTAAGTGGTCTTCACTAGTAGTCTTCCACCACGTCACCACACCCTTGCATCAAAAAAACAGACAATCAATGACAAGGTGGCCAATGATAAAGCATTGTTTGCATTTGAAAGGAGACCCTCATAGTCTAGTGGTTGAGTACAAGGTCTTTAAATTGTTAAATAGAATATTTCATTTTAATCAAACTTTGTGAAAAAATTAGTACACATTGTAATAATAATATTTTTTTCGATTGATGTGAAAATTAGAATAAGATGTAGAAAATATTAGCCAATTAAATTACTAATAAATTATTTTAAAAATAGTTTTAATTAAAAACCTTACATCTTAACTTCACAAAAGATAAATATTTGCTTTGGATATTTTTTTTACATATAAATTATTCTCACAAACAAACAACAATAACTAGTTAAACAATCCCATTACAATAATATACTTGTCAAAAAAATTAATAATTTCTTGTAAAGTAGTTTATATAAGTAAATGTCAATTGGCAATAGTTTGAGATCAAACAGTTTCAGAGAGGAAAGGAAATGTAATGCTCAACATGAGGCTGGACAATCTTTTGAATTCAATTTGTCCCAAATTTTATAAAGAAATGTTGGAAGCATTTCTTAAAAAGCCAATTACATAAAGGCCACTTATAAATAGTCTTCAAATATTTGAAATTTTAATTAATCATTTCTTAACAACAAGAAAACCATTGCTTTAAGCCTAGCTACACCTTGATTACTAGCAAAGATGAGAAATTTCATGCAAGTCCCACTAGCAAATAGATTTAAATAATTATAAGTTTTGAGTATTTGTATCTCAGCCACTATGAGTCCTTAAAAGTTTTATACTATTAGTTAATTTTGGAAAAACATTATTTGATTGGAACATATCAAACTAGTAAGGATATTTCAGATATATTTATTTATAAGATATTGATATATATTTATTTATAAGACATTGAGAGATCAGTTGTTGATGTTTTTATTAGATGCATTTAAGATATTTATATTAATATTTATTAGATTTTGTGTATAAAAGTTTGTATTACCACCATCTACATTTGGTGATAACAAAGTTTAACATATAAATAGCCATAAAATTTATATTAAAATATTTTTACTATTCACTCTATTACAACTCCACCTTGCTGCCATTGTAATTACACCTCTGAACATAATGAGGACTACTGCAACGCCTAAGAAACAGAATTTGGAACAACCATAGGTCTTCAATGAGGCTATGGTCTCAATAGAATTGTATCACGATTTCATTTTGGAGTAAATTAAGGAGGAATGATTGAAGAATACCAGAGAACTATTCTCTCCTCCATCTTAGGAACAGAGTGCTAATAACTGAATCTGAAAGATCTGATTTACATAGCATATGGTATGTCATAATCACAGACACCAAGTCAAAAAACACAAAGTTAAGAACGGAAGCCTTTTGTTTTAATGTAGTGTTGTTTGTACTGGAACACATCAAACTAATTTCAATTTGTATAGGGTCTTGACATTTTCTTTCAATGCCTTACTTTCAAAAAACGGGTCTTCACATTCATTTTCATTTAACTCGAGCATAAGAGATCTTGAATTCTCGCATTGGTCATTTCCATCAAAAATCATCTTTGACAAAATTTCCTTGTCACATGAAGCTCTATGAATTTCTTCCTCTGATGTATCTGCAGCTATGAGACGATATGCATATACTTTTTTCGTCTGTCCTATTCTGAAAGCTCTGCTTATTGCCTGCCGAGTAATAGCAGGATTCCATGGAATATCGAGGAGGATAACTCTGCTAGCACCTGTAAGATTAATGCCTTCTCCACATGCTTTAATTGAGGCAAAAAGCACCTTTGCGTCCTTCGACTTGTTGAATTTATCAATTATTGTTTGCCTATCCTCTGAAGCACTGTTACCATCAAGTCTTAGAATTTCACTGCCTTTAGTCCAGTTCTTTGTTCTAGCAACCATATTTTCAATTAAGGCCAAAGGGGAAAGGAATTGGCTAAAAACTAATAGCTTCTCTTCATTCACATTGCAAAGTGAAAGCATGTCAATAATGAATTTAGTCTTCACACCATCATTAGGATCTGCTACTATATTACCGGCATTGCTACTATTAAAATCCAACCACCCAGAAGCATTGTCTTCTTTCCCGATACTTACTTTCTGCAGTGAAGGATGTATGCAAACTGCAGAAGACTGTATATCTTTGCTGAGTCTGGACCCTGTACAGGTTTTCAAACTATTAAGTGCTTCCCGCTGTGCTGCATTGAGTTTTAAAATCACCACAAACTCTGTAAGTCCGGGCAATTTTTCAAGAATTTCTCCCTTATAATAATGGATGATTGGTGAAAGCAACTCTTGAAGATTGCCCACGGCAAATGCTTTCCTTTCCTTACTGCCACTCTGCAAATAAGAATCCATTTCTTCACAGAAAATCTTTTGAATCGTATAATGTTTTCCGTTTGTCATTTTGAAATGCTTTTCACCTTCCAATATCCGTTTGTAAATGGTTTTAAAAAGTTCCTCTTCAAGAATATCAGGCCTTACAAGCCTCAAAAGGTTAAAGAGCTCTGTAATATTATTCTGGAAGAGCGTCCCTGATAAAAGCACCCTACGCGTTGTATGTATTTGCATAAGGGAATTCAATATGTTTGTTCCACTGTTTCGTGGGAAGTGTCCTTCATCTAAAATCAGCAATCCAGGACATTCTAAAAGAATTTTCTGGCATTGGTGGCTAGCTTTCATATCATTCCCAGGCTTCTCCAGCTTCTCAGACACAATGCTCGAGAATTGAGCATAACTGACAAGAAGAATGCTTTTTTTCTTTCTCCACTCTTTCAATATCTCCAGCTGGTTACACCTTGATGGTTCCAGCCTGTTGTTGACCTCATAGAGGTTATATAGAGAAATTTGCTCTATTTCCCACTGCTTGAGTTCCTTCATCCATGTGCATAGCATACTCTTTGGTGCTACAATCAAGGGCCTCTCTTCTGGGTACTTGGCTAGAAAACTCTGAATAAAACTTACTACAAGAAAAGTCTTACCAGTCCCTGGAGCATGAGCCAAAATGCATCCCCTAGGCTTTTCAGTTATTAAGTTTTTTCTCAAGAACTCAAAACCATCAAGCTGATGCTGGTGCATACGTTGTTTCAATAGTGGATGAAGAACAAGGTTCAGAATACGAAATTTTTGTGCTGTTTCTTTCCAATTGTGTACCTCAATAATATTACCTTCTGGAAGAATCCTAGAATTTTCATCGCAGGTTTCCCTGGCCTGATTTGACCTCTTGCGTGCCTACAAAGAATACTTACAGAATTAGCAAACTTAGAAGGGCAAAAGGCATTTGACATTCATTAATTCTTATTTTTTTGGATTTCTGTATAAGTGACTGAGTGAGCAAGTGAGAGATGTTTCGAAATGGAAATGATTAGTAAATATTTGAAAAACAGTCCAAAGCAATTTACAAGCCATCTTCTATTCCACAAGTGATTTCTTCTACTGATGTATGAAAAAACCATATCCTCAATTCTTTATTTCCTTTTCTTAAATCACCACTTAACAAGAAAAGGGAAAATAACCTTTGAAGCAAAACATAAACCCGCAAAACATATTTCTTTTAAATTTTAATGCTTTCCCAGCTCATACATACCAAGAGATGGTACCACGTGATATGTTTTCATTTATAAGCTCCAATGCATGGGAGATAGAAAAGTTGGTCAAATGAAGTGTATATACCTTACCTTTGAAACTTCCCAATACTCTGGCTAGCCAAGTTTGGTTCTAGTTCATAAGCACAATTACCCACTTTACTCGATAATCTAGATAGACATGGTGAACACCTTGTCCACCATATTAGTCATTGATGTTCTTTGTACACAGAGAAGCACATGGAGAACAACCTTGCCATAAAAGGGTCAAGATTACAAGAGAGTTCTTGTTTATGCATGTGCGATAGATGTCTTATCCAACAGCAAAAGGTACAGAAGACAACCAAAGGAAAAATGCATTAAAGAACTTGATTAAACATAACGAAAAATGCTAGCATTGCAGCTTGGAAATGTTATTTTAACAAGAACAATATCTGGTCAACGAAAATCAGCCCCCATCCTCAAGTGTATGTAAGTGATGCAGATTGAACCTCAGAATTTGCAAGTGAGCTCCAATTACTCCTGTTTAGCCTCTGTACCAAAAAAACTCCATAACAAGAACCTGCAGCTAAAACATTTACCGCAAAATATTTATCCAACAATGAAAATTGAAAGCAAAACCCATAAGAACTTTAGAAAGGAGATTTTCCTTTGGAATTCAAGCCAAAATATTGCAGAGTTTTACACAGCTGCAGAACCAAAAAACATACAGTATTTTCCCTCCTTTCGAATAACTCCCAAACCACCCACAAATCTCCCCAAAAAGGAGAGAACAAACCAAAAAAAGAAACTGCCCAAACTGACAGTCACCACCCCAAAATAGCATCACACGAACGGAAAAAAAAAAGGGGAAAAATCAGACTGACAATGAGGCCCTCAGTCAGCCGTTACAAATCCGCCATCTTCAGAAAAGATTTGGTGGTTACATCATCTTCCCTGCCTTTAAAAAGGTCTGAACCTCCTGGTTCAGAAGAGTCAATCTGCATTACCACAAGCGGTCTGATCTTCAAACTATTCTGTTGGGATTCCTTCGCACAATCTGAGCTATCATCCAAGCTTCCAACCCATGTTTTTCTAGAGACAGGAGTCCAATGCTGATTCCACCATTCAGTTGGACCGATAAAGCAAGGCAAAGTCCCAAAGCAAAACCAATAAAATAATCACTATTGCAATCACTAGTAGACTTGAAATTTTTTCCCTTGCTCCAATCACACTTCACATCACTCCTCTTAGATTGGGTAAGGCAGTTACATTGGACTGAGCTCTAAATCACGTTCTTGGAAGATCTTTGATGATTGTGCTTATACTCCCACAACTCACTATCTCCTTGAGAATGAAGGTCACAATCAATTGAAACTTCAACACCTATTGCTTGAGGCGCACATGTAATCTTTTCAGTTGAACCTTGTTGCAGCTCTACATCAATTCCTGGTTGCATCTCATTCTTCAAATCATTTATCTCTTTTGCTCCTAGATTTCCCTCCAACTCTTTTCTTGGCGCTAGAACTTTGGTTTTTTCTTCAAGCTCGAACTTGGCTTCTGCTAGAAGAGACAAAGCTGCCACTTCAAATGCTCCTTCCTCTTTCCATGGTTTTAAAAGTGTTTTCCTTCCTTCATGTTGAACCTCATAAGTATTGTCTCTACCCTGATGGGTCACATTTTGATCATACTGCCAAGGCCTTCCCAACAATAAATGGCATGCATCCATTGGCATTACATCGCAGAGAACTTCATCCTCATAAGGACCAATTTTGAATGCTATGAGACACGATTTATCCACAAGCACACTATGATCCTTTTTTAACCAAGAAATCTTATAGGAATTAGATTTTGGAACACAAGCAAGTTGTAATTTGTTAACCATTTCTGTACTCACCAGATTATCAGTAGATCCACCATCTATGATCACCTTACATACTTTGTCCTTACATACTTTGTCCTTACATTTGCATTTTGTTTGGAAGACACTTTTCCTCTTCCAATCAACCTCAGGATTTTCCTTGTCCCCAGAAATTAAGGTTCTTCTCAGCATTAGGTTTTCTCCTGATTCAGCCATAGCTTCTTCTAACCAAGGTTTTTCTTCTTCTTGGACCACCATTACCCTTTTGGGGTTTAGAGGGTAGTCTATAGCCTTATGGGCTTCATCACATATAAAACACTTCATGGGCTTCCACTCTCCAAGAGGTAGTTGTCCTCGTCCTCTACCTCTAAAGCCTCCCTTTCCTTTGAAGTCGGTCTTCATGTTCTTCCCTTCTTTAGACTCTTCACTTATTGTAGTTTCCAAAGAAACTCTTTCTCTCTATTTTGTTTGCTATCATCCCTTTTACTCGCTATTTTGTTTTTCCGGTTTAGTTTCTCCTCTACCTTTAAGGCATATTCATAAACCTCATCTACAGTAGGAATTTTCACCATCGCAAGCTCATCTTGAAGTTGAAACTTTAGTCCATTCACATATCGAACTGCTGTTTTCCCTTCACTTTCCTGTATATCTGTTCAAATTTGAAGCCTTATGAACTATTCAGTATAAGCCTGTACTGGCTGATCCCTTTGTTTCAGATTTTGAAATTCTTTAAACAATTTCTGCTCGTAATCAGAGGGCAAAAATCGAGCTCTCAAATGTTTCAGCATCTTAGGCCAAAGCCTAATCTTATTTTTTCATTCTATTCTTCTCGAAATCTGTACGTTCTCCCACCACAGGACTGCATGCGACTTCAACTTGGATGCGGCGATTTTCACTCTTTTTGGATCATCCTCATCAATATCCTCCATGTCAAAGTACTTCTCCAATTTTTTGACCCAATCTAGAAAATTATCTGGGTTGAGCTCACCTTTAAAATTAGAAATATCAACCTTTACTTTGAAACTTTGTTAGGTCAATGCTTCAATAAGCCTCTCTATAGGGTCTAAAACCGTAGCAACATTTATTAAGTTTTTTGGTTCCTCTTCGGACTCGTCCAATTGTAGTCTAGTCTCAAGGGCCTCTAGCCTTCTAAACACTTCACCAATGTTTCTTCGAGGGCCTACATTCTTCCTGCCCCTTCTTCCCCAATTCATGTGGATACCCCTTTGGGCCATTGCAGTTTGCTCTGATACCAAAACTAATGCAGATTGAACCTCAGAATCTACAAGTGAGCTCCAAATACTCCTGTTTAGCCTCTGTACCAAAAAAACTCCATAACAAGAACCTGCAGCTAAAACATTTACCGCAAAATATTTATCCAACAATGAAAATAGAAAGCAAAACCCATAAGAACTTTAGAATAGAAATTTTCCTTTGGAATTCAAGCCAAAATATTGCAGAGTTTTACACAGCTGCAGAACCAAAAAACATAGTCTTTTCCCTCCTTTCGACTAACTCCCAAACCACCCACAAAACTCCCCCAAAAGGAGAGAACAAACCAAAAAAGGAAACTGCCCAAACCGACAGTCACCACCCCAAAATAGCATCACACGAAGAAGAAAAAAACAAAAAAATCAAACTAACGATGAAGCCCTCAGTCAGCCGTTACAAATCCACCATCTTCAGAAAAGATTCAGCGGTTACATTAGCAAGATTCCACATACAAAGGTGGATAAAAATTCCACGCTAATGTACCAATATTAACTATCTAGTTTTCTACAAGTACTAGCTAACTATACCTTGTTGCATGAAACCTTGATAATAATTATAGTTTTATCTAAAATTACCCGCTCCACCTATTAATTGTTGGCATATGGCTTCCAGTGTTGTCATTGATGGCAACTGAAGTCATCTTCATGGTCCACAGATCTGTATCTAGTCATACCGGTAGATAAAGTGAAATATTGTGTGTTACCGGCAGAACATTTGAAGAACAGGGTATCCGGTCAGTCAGTTAATCTGTCTACTTCACCGCATCATTGTTTTGTGTTGTGGACCCCTGGAATTGCTTGTTGAGCACGTATATTATCTTATTACTGAATTTTGTGGTGTTGCATTAGTTGCAGTACGAGCTTGGAGGTCCAGTAGGATGTTTTCTGTCTACTTGCTCGTTGTAGCCGACTCAGTGAATGTGGCGCGTTGTGGATGTGTAAAGTGAAATTATTTAAAATGTTTCTATGTTCAAATATTTAATTATGGGTCCCAGCTTTAGTCTAGCCGACTTGTTTGGGTGCGCATCAAAATTGTTCATGTTTTGGGCTAACAGTTTATAATATTTCCAAGTTTTATTAAGGCCGACCTATAGTGAATTGATCTCTAGATGCGAATATATATAAGAGATTCGATATATCATTTGATATGTGAAAAGGGAAGTGTGGTGGTGTGTTGCGATCATTAGGAACAACGATTAGGCAACTATGCACAGTTTCACTTGTGCATTAAGATTTTTTCAGTGTGTTTTTGTGCAGAGCAGAGCAGAATTGTTGAATCAATCAGAAGGACCGAAGATTATTTACAGAGCTTAATTGGAACTGTAATCATGCATTGTTGATGTTATTTCATCAGTTCATTCTTTTGGATCTATTCCAAATCATTGTAGGGCAGTGAGCCCATCCTTTTTGAGCAGTGAGTTCTAGGCAGTGAGCCTGAATGCAAGTGCACTCCCATTTTGTACTTTTCATTTTGGGTATACTCAAACTATATTGTGGATTGACCATCCACCGTAGTTTTTCCCCTAATAGGGTTTCCACATAAAAATTATGGTGTTATGGTGTTGTGATTACTTTCTTTCTATTTCTTTTGTTGAATGATTAAGTTAAATGACAAAATAATTAAGTTGAATTTTTGCACAACACTGATTCACCCCCCCCTCTTAGTGTTGCTTGTTTCCAACAATTGGTATCAGAGCAGGTTCCTCGAAAGAAGTCTTACAGGTTGAGGAGATCTTGGAAAGTGTTTCTCAATGGATAAGTCTTCAATAGCAACTTATGGTGGCCCTAGATGATCTTGACCAGATAAAATCTGAGAACCGGGAACTGCAAGAAAATCTCGAGAATACAGAAAAGTCCATTCAGTCACTGAAAAACAAGATCAATGAATCAAGGGGGAAAAGAAAGGAATTATGTGGTCAGCTCAAACAAAAAAACAAAAGCATGGAAGATGAACAACTTAGTCTGGCTCTGAAGGAGAAAACAAAAGAATGTGAAAAGTTTTCCAAAGAGAATGCTACCTTGAAGCGAGAGATGGAATCTATCATGATGAAAATGACCAAGGAGATTGAGGATAGGAAGAAGAATGATGAAAATCTTGCACAGTCTTTGAAAGAAAATTCTGAACAATGTAGCCGACTAGATAATGAATTGGAGCAATCCAAGAACAATGAAGAAGTGCTTGAAAAGCAGCTTGATGATCTTAGAGATGAACTTGCCACTGCAAATGAGTATAAAGAAAAATTCAAAGCAAACTCAGCCAAACTTGATCAACGAATCAAAGGACAGAGGGCTGATGGTGACAGACGAGGTCTTGGATATGAAGAAGGAGAAAGTTCCGGATTTGGACAAAGGAATTCCGGACATGGAAGATTCAGACAAGGAAGTCAGATGAAAGGAGCTAGAAGAGATCCGGTAAGGCAACCAAATGCTCAAAGATTTAATGGCTATTGTTATGTTTGCAACAAATTTGGTCATATGGCTTCTCAATGTAGGAGTAGAATGAATACAAGTAGACCATCATTCTCAGGTCGGTGTTTTAATTGCTCTAAGTATGGTCATAAGTCAAGTGAATGCAAAATTGTGATGAACAACTTTCATAGAGATGTTAGATGCTATGCATGCAATAGATTTGGACATATTGCTAACCAATGCAGATCAAGACAAAGTCAGTGGAACAGTTGGTCTGGATAGAGAAATGTTGTGTGCTACAACTGCAACAAATTTGGCCATATTGCCAGATTTTGCTGGAACAAAAAAGGTCCCGTAAAACAGAACATGCAAAAGGATGTCAAAGGAAAAGCAAAGGTCACTACTGATGAGATCAAGAAGCAAATGTTGAAGAAATGGGTGAATAAGAATCCCTCTGTAGAAGGAAATGGACCTACACCAGAAGCAACTTTTGGTAATTCCTCAGGGAATTAATTTTAGGTCTTTGGCATAGGGGGAGCTATCAAGAAAAACTCTTAAACCCCCTCTTGCAGGAGAATGATATTGGAATCTGGATATGTCCAGTAGGAGAGTTGATACTTTTCAGATGTTGTTTGACTAGTTAGAAGCATTAGTGAAGAATATTGGAGATCCGCATAAGAGTCATCTATCTCGGTGCTTGAAAGGAAGAAAACTAGATGAGTTAGGGCAAGGGCATTTATTGCAAAATAAAGGAGTTAGGTATGTGGACAATAAAAGGAATGGCTTCAACCCTCATTTGTCATATTGCATTTGGAGAAAAGCGGTTTGGAGAGCTCTGAGGTGATCATTACGAATTTGTGGAGAGACTCAAGCATAAAGGAGAATCTGCAATCAAATTCTGTTTTTGTCCCCGAAAGGTATTTATTGAAAACCTGTAAATTTGTGTGATTGCAATCATGTCTACTCCTCTGATAGTCTAAGTTAAGAAAAGGCCGCGTCCAAAGTTCAAATGGCATCCGTATAAGTCCGTAGATATAGAGCCCTTAGGCGCATTTTCATCGGTGTCGTACGGAGTCCTACATATTGAGGATATTAAGGCTTATGTGCACGCAAACATTGAAGATTTGGGAACCTCTCATTTGATGGATTTGTACTCTCATCATATAATTCAAGAAGATTATACTATGAAACTGGAATTTAAAACCCTAGAAGATAAGAAATTTGCGCAATTTGCAAAATCCCCCGTATTTGAAGAAGATGAATGGGTTCGATATATGTTGAGCCGTGTCCATGATGAATTCATGTGGTTAGATGTGTGTTCAAAATCATAAAAGAAGCTATATGTGCAGTCACAGGACTAAATTCCACCGGTAGACTTCCAGTTTTGAAATCTGTGAAGAATGACAAGGTTACTGAAGCGACAGGCTCGAAATGGGACATAAGAGCAATGAAGATAGATGATATTGCCGCAGTAGATGTAAAATTTGCATCAATGGTTATCGGTTATACGATTTATCACTCAAGTCGGGAGAATTCAGTATCTGGCACAGCTATCTACACAGAATATGAAATGGTCAAACAAAATGTAGACTATGATTTATGTGAACTGCTCAGAAGCCAGTTAATGGAGAATTTGGGAAAAATCAAAAAGGATAAGAACATATTCAAGTACGGTAACTTGCTGATATGTTTGTTTTTCTACTTCTTGGGTGAGGTACCGAGAGCTGGTAAAGTTCAATGGCGTAATGATATGCCGGTAGTTGTTCAGATATGGAATATGTTATGTGGACTGGGTGATCGACAGACCCGCAATACAATCCTTTGGGGATACTTCAAAAGTTTTCAGAATTTGATGCACGCTAGAGAAAGAATTCCTGCCACAATAGTGGAATAGTACAAAGATACTATTTGCTTCATGGTAGACATTGACCAATGCCATATGGAAGCTGTTGATCCTAGAACAGTTTCGATCATGCCTATGGGTTATGAAGTAGATGAGAATATTATGAGGATGTATGTAGAACACCTACTAAATTCACCACTTGATCAAGGAGAAGAAAGGTTTGGTACTTATGCAGAGAAAAGCTTGCAGGTTCATTCAAAATTGAAAAAGCCCATGATAGTCAGAAGGGTAAGAAAAGAGACAGAAGCTCTTGCAGAGAGTTTTGGCATCCCTGTGCATAAACTAAAAGAAGTGAGGAGGCAAAGAGAAGAAGCTGAAGCAACTAAGAAGAAAGAAAAGGCAGAATCAACCGGTCCGGGAACATCTCCTGCTCACACTAGAAGTTCCTCTGCAACTTAGTCAAATCAAGCCGAGGCTTCCAAAAAAAGATAGAAGAATAAAAGCACAAGAGCTTACAAAGCTGTGTCTGCAGATGAAGAGGAAGAAACTTATTCAGAAGAAGTAGTAAGGGAGATAAAGGCTACTGGTACATAGGCTGTCAAATTGAATAAGAGAAAATCTTCTGGCAAAGGAGACAAAGCAAAGAAAAAGGCCAAAATTGACAAGAACAGTATGTCTGTTGAGGAAGTTGAGAATGTAGCAGTGAAAGATGGAAATCTCAAGCCACTCTGTGATTGGTATGAGACCTTTGATGAATTCGGTAAGAGAACTCTTGAATAAGGAACAATAAAGCATATGAATTTTTTCAGTAAAGCTCTTGTTGAAATCAAGTCTGGTTTTCCTACAAGTTTGTATAATGCTTTGCAGTCCAGGAGGTCGAGTGCCTTATTAGAAGAAGAAAATATGAGGAAGAGAGTCCTAGCCGATTTGTGCCTGGAAATGACAATTGAAGAAATGGATTTATTCCTTGAAAAAGCTAAAAGGGAATTTAAGAGCAAAACAAGAATAAATAAACTCATGATTGGTGAAACTGACGCTGTTGTTAGTGAAACTAAGGAAATTCTGGAAGAACTTTTGTCAAGGGATAAGATTAACATTGAGGAAATCAATACTGAAAATGTTCAAGGAAATGAGGAAGTGAATGAATTAGAAGACGAGAATGTGAATGAGGAGAACATGAATGAGTTTGATCCTCCAGAATTTTAATGTGGAAAATATAGAGACACCTGTTGTAACTAAGGTTCCTGTTGAGGCATTAGCTGAAGAAAAAGAGGTGCATACTGAAGAAGCTGAAATGCCTAAAGTCAATCCTGAAGCAGAATCCAAGGTTGAAAAAGAAAAGGATCAAGAAATCAGAATAGAGGAAGTAAAGGAATCTCTATTGGAGCAACAGGATGAGTCAGATCCTGAGTTAGATGAAAGCTCAATTAACCTATCCACTTTGTCTCCAATTTAGATGATGAAGGTCGCTAAAATTTCTCAAGCCAAAGGTAGTGAGAGGATATTGAAATCTCACATAGAGGATACTGAACTGCTAAAGCTTGCATCTGGAGTTTTACAAAAAATAATGCCTACTTATGTTGTGGACCCATCAGGTTCCTCCTCTGGTGAGTTAAAGAAGCTAATAAATTCTGTAAACTCTTATTTTTAATCTTTTGAGAAATCAGCTTTGGTTAAAGTGAAAAAGGAGTTCTAGGAGAAGAGAGTTGTAGCCTAAATGAACTAATTGCCAAAGACAAAGCCCTATTAGGCACTTGCATAAAAAATATTCAAGGTACTATGTCTGAAGGAGGAAAAGTGTACAAATCTTGCTTGGTATTGTCAAAATTTATTGGAGCAAATGAGAGGAAGGTGAAAGACATTGAACAACAGTTGGTCACTATTTCCAACACTTTTGAATCATTAGCCGATAGTGTTTGTAATCAAGAAAGTCAGGTAATGTCTTTTCTCAACCAAATAAAGAGTCTGAAACTTGAAAATGAAAGGATTATTGGCAGAGTATGTGAACTCAGGGGACTAATAAGTCCAAAGATTGAGATAATGGTGAATGCTCTGAAGGAAGCTAAAGATGCTATGACCGCTTCTGATTTGGTAAGTCTCGAAGTAGCAGAAACTTTGACATATCTACTTTGTGGTCATATAACCATTTTGGAGAGTTTGAGAAGTGTCTGGGAATCATACTTAAGTGGACTGAAGAATAACTTTGCAAACGTCTTCAAATTATTGCAAGTCTCAACAGTTTTACAATTTTGGATTCCCCAATTTTGTCATTGATGTCAAAGGGGGAGAGAGTGAAGTGAAAAATGCCTTGACATTCTTAGGGGGAGCAGTATTCTGAATTTTGGCAGTGTACTTACCAGTTTCGACACTTAGTTATTTTTCTCTAAGTGTTTCCATCAATGCCAAAGGGGGATATTATTGGCATATGGCTTCCAGTGTTGTCATTGATGGCAACTAAAGTCATCTTCATGGTCCACAGATCTGTATCTAGTCATACCGGCAGATAAGGTGAAATATTATGTGTTACCGGTAGAATATTTGACAGGGTATCCGGTCAATTAGTTAATTTGTCTACTTCACCGGATCATCGTTTTGTGTTGTGGACCCTTGGGATTGCTTGTTGAGCACATATATTATCTTATTACTGAATTTTGTGGTGTTGCATTAGTTGCAGTACGATCTTGGAGGTCCGGTAGGATGTTTTCTGTCTACTTTCTTGTTGTAGCCGACTCAGTGAATGTGGCACGTTGTGGATGTTTAAAGTGAAATTATTTAAAATGTTTCTATGTTCAAATATTTAATTATGGGTCCCAGCTTCAGTCTAGCCGACTTGTTTGGATGCACATCAAAATTGTTCATGTTTTGGGCTGACAGTTGATAATATTTCCAATTTTTATTAAGGCCAACCTATAGTGACTTGATCTCTAGATGCGGATATATATAAGAGATTCGATATATCATTTGATATGTGAAAAGGAAAGTGTGGTGGTGTGTTGCAATCATCAAGAACAACAATTAGGCGACTATGCACAGTTTCACTTGTGCATTAAGATTTTTGTAGTGTGTTTTTGTGCATAGCAGAGCAAAATTGTTGAATCAGTCAGAAGGACCGGAGATTATTTACAGAGCTTAATTGGAACTGTAATCAGGCATTATTGATGCTATTTCATCAGTTCATTCTTTTGGATCTATTCCAAATCATTGTAGGGCAGTGAGCCCATCCTTTTTGAGCAGTGAGCCTGAATGCAAGTGCATTCCCATTTTGTACTTTTCATTTTGGGTATACTCAAACTATATTGTGAATTGGCCATCCACCATGGTTTTTCCCCTAACAGGGTTTCCACGTAAAAATTCTGGTGTTATGATGTTGTGATTACTTTCTTTCTGTTTCTTTTGTTGAATGATTAAGTAAGTTGAATGACAAAATAATTAAGTTGAATTTTTGCACAACACTAATTCACCCCCGCCTCCCCCGCCCCCGCCCCCCCCGTCTCAGTGTTGCTTGTTTCCAACGTTAATTAGTTCCTCGTAGATTGTCTATGGTTGTCCTAGAATATTCTTCTTTTCTAGGAGAACAGGGTTTTTTGTATATGTGCACTCTCCTCTTCTTCACATTGCTAGTACCATTCTCCCACCTCGACTATCAGAATTTTCCCAATACTCACACCTTCACCTAGGTTATGTCATAACTACCCTTGGTTACAACCATTTTTTTTAACCAATTTCATTACATCTTCAATACCCTCTTAATTGACCAAGAAACCTTTTTCCAATTAGATGGATTAGTTTCACAACCTTACCCAACCATAGCAAGGGCACTAGCTGTATACACAAATGTACAATCTTGCACTACAAAGGAAAAACTCACATAACATAGCCAATTCCTAGACCTAGACCTATTCCTCAAGGGTTCATTTGAGATGGCCCTCCATACATATCCCTTTCTAGGAATCAAAGACATTGTAGTTCACATACAAAAATAGGACTTCATCCACACATTTGGGAAGAGATCTTTGACCTCTCTTTAAGCCATAGCTGTTATTTGAGCTTATGCTTCCAACTCAATTCATATTCAATAGTATGATAGCAATTGCATTCTAGTCAAATGTTTGTTCAATGCCAACATAAGAGTATGAACACACAAAAAACCACATAGTGACCAGCTCATACAACATCAATTATTCACACATAGTGATTGGCACAAGCATACATCACATACACACAATGTGACTAGGTCTTGTTTACATCACATACACAATATGACTAATACCATAGTTTTCCAAGTACTTGCGAGATTTTGCAACACACTCATTGAAAACTTAGCGAGTTCAAAGGCTTGACTTGTCACGGCAAGAATGCATAGAAAGTAGGACAAAGACTTGGTTCTTTTCCCTTAAAAGCCCTATTTGACCATGTTGAACACATATAGTAGCATTAGAGAAGTCTAAAACAAATTGGAAGGATTTTTTAGGGGATTTGAAGAACAATTTTCTGGAACTTGAAATTTACACCAGGTTCATTTCTTTTTTTCCTTTTATAACCATATAAATTTATAAATCATTTCTAATTTTTTAAACATGCAAGATTTACATATTTTATTGCATTGATTAAAATTTAAATGATTTAACACAAATTTATTTGAATTAATTTTTTTTCATTTTAATGTTTTTTTTTAATATAGGGTTTACATTTTAGAGTTAGAAGATGTTATTAACATATTTCTATTGAATTCATTAATTCAAATACCATATTATCATATTACGTTTCAAATTTTCAAATGCATTTAGATTTTACATTATTTTTAAAAAAGTTTCATGTTTGAATTGTTGTATTTTTTAAACACTTCTTTTGTTTTTATCAATCTTGCATCAGGTTCGGACTCAACAAGTGGAAGTCGTTCCATTGGAACTAAACCCCTGGAAGCTGTGACCTTGCTTTGAATTATGTCATAATGGGATCAATAGTGGGGACTATGATTTGTGCTCTGTGCCTGAAGAATCTTAGTGGAGACATCAATCACCTTAAATAAAATCTTGTAGACAATCCTAATTTGTAAGAAGCCTAGCAAAATCCGTCCTTAATTTCAAATTTTGGATGCTCTGGGAATTCCATCAAACACTTTCCTTGCACACTCTTTACTGCTGTTTGTGGCTTCTTTTTGTCCTTTTATTGCATAAGAAGATATCATGAACATAAAGGATTCTAATAGCAATCTTCTATGACTGAGAGGAAAGGTGTAATGCAATATTTACTTTTGACTCTTTCAATACTTATAGATGCAAACGCAACAATCAAATAAGCAGCTACAGAAATTTTGACATTATGACAAACATGTATCATGCAAGCTGTCAACTCCAATTTTATTGAATATGGGACTGCATATATGAAGTGCCTTAATCACAATGTTCCCAATAATGAAGACTGTCCAAAAGATGCAACTAAATGGCAATGCCAACAGTGATAAAGTACAGATTTAAATATGATGAACAGTTTACAAGCTGCTGTGACAGCGACTCAACTACCATACAAATATGATCCAGCATCTATTGAAATGTTAATACAAATGATTTTGATGACATCGATGTACAGAAATTTAGAATGCAAGCTCACACAATGAAAGGGGAACTTGGAACGATGAAGTGCTGCCAGCAATGAAGACACCACCGAAACCTTCCCAAAAATCATCTATTTGCAACTATATGGGCTGCACGAATGCTCCCAGCATGAACCAAATTTATATCAGCCAGCAACTCCAGAATCAAGCTTCTTATGATGTATATTTGCTGCACCCAGACCTGCAAATGAAGACTCCAAAATCGAGCCAGAGACAAGTGGAAAAAGGCTGTGCCTGACCTCAATGATGATGCATGGTTCAACACAGCAGTAAACCATCCAATAATTTTCCCTCAATTATCAAAAACGAATTTGTATGTATTGCCCAGATTGCCAATCGATATTTCACAAATTCCTCATAATTAAATTCAGCCTTCAAGACAAATTCGTCCTTCCAAGTTAAATTCAAATTTTTCCTTTATGACTGAAGAATATCTTCAAAATTGCCTGATTTGAAATGCTCTGACTAATAATTATTTTCAAAACCTGCAAGTAACTTTTTCCACAAATCGTCCTCTTCAAAAATTGGAAAAGAATTACAAAAATAGTTAATGCTTCTTCTCCACAATGATCTCCTGTAAGTGATCTTCAAATTGTATCTCTTGTGCCTTCCAAATTTGGTCCCTGACTAAATTTGGATAATTGAACCAGTAGTGAAATAACCCTTTTTCCAAATGCAACAATACAACAGCTGTTGCAAGCCTGCAAATCTTATAATAATTGCAATAATAAACCAGCTATTGCAATTCCTCAACTAAATGCAATAATAAACCAGCTATTGCATTCAATCACTTCTTTTTCAGTAGGGAAATAATACATCAGCTATTGCACCTATCAAAACTCTCCAATGAATCACCTATAGAAACCCTGGATGAATTCCTCAACAATTTCCAGCTAGGGTTGATCTTTCACAACCGAACCTGGTACTCTAGAGTCTTCAAACCCTCGAGCAAGCAAAGCATTCAAACTTCTTACCAATTGGTAATGAGAAATAAGATTCAAGTCAAGCATGCCCAAATGCTAAGCCAACAACTTCTTATAAAGATTTTTCAATGGCTTCCAGGAAGCTTCTAGAAATAATATTATTTTATTTTAAGTCACTTTATTAAATTAATTAAATATAAAGTCATCTTTTAATTTTACTTTATTGGAATAACTTTATAAATAATTAATTTAATATTTATCCCCTTATTTCTCTTGTTTAGCCTCCAGAATAAATAAAGGCTAAACAATCCTCAAGGTGGCTATCGAAAAGGGGACATGACATAATTGCAATTCCAAGTCGTATGCATTGGCTATAGAAGAGGTTAAACAAGAGATGATGGCACTTCTTGCATTATTGAATGAAAAGAAATTGGAAAGGACTAGGGGACAAGCAACCATAGAAGCAACCATTGCTCCTAATTTGGCAACAAAATTCGATGTAGATACGATAGGCATTATGGGCTCTAGTTGTGTCCACATATACATGACACATCCACCTCACCCAAAATGAGTAGAGCTCAATCACCGATTTTTGTGTGCCTAGAAACATACATAGAGCACAACCTTCATTGGACGTTATAAAGTGGAACAAGGAGGTGCACAAATGAAATATTCCGAGCCAAATTTTTTCAACTTTTTCAATTGCAAGTTACAACCAATGCACCCGTTAAGGTTAGCAGCTAAACCAAAATGATGCTGAAGCAACTCTAACCAGAATGTACACCAGGATCCCGATGTGGGCAAAGTGTGAGCATTGGTCAGAGGATCTGAATTGAAATGCTTATACAAAACTCTAACCAAGAATGCGTCGGCGAACAACGGGGATGTGGTCAGAGGATCCCTATCATCTAATAAACTGAAATGACTCAACATCAAGAATGTGCTTTCCAAACCGAGATGGAATGGGAGCTACCATATGACGGAGATGCTAAGAACTACAATGCGATTAAAGGAAATAAGCTAGAATGCTGAAAGTACTCGACACCCAAAATGTGCTTTCTAACCCGGAGTGGGAAAGGAGCTACCATAGGGCGGAGATGTAAGATATTACAAAGCAATTACAAAATGTAAGATGAGCATTACAAATTATGATAAAGCAAGATTATGCACTGCTGTTAGTACTACTGCCAGCTTACAATATGATATATAATGCCTTGCTAACAATGTGAATCAAGAGATAAATAGAGCTGCAACAATATATATTGAGTTTCCTTCACTGAATAATAAAGCTTAGATCAAAACTCTATTATTAAAGCCAACCTGATGATCTGATTTGTGACAGTCCTGTTTTCCGCATGCACGAACAATAGCCCTGTAACTAACAAATTCACTCACAACTCACTCCAAACTCAACCAAATTCCACGAGACGAAAAGCAATACGATCCTAAGAAGATGGCAACTAAAATAGAACACTGAAAGCCAGTCAAAAGACTCTATATTATTTATGCACGAATTTCAAGACAAGGACAGATGGTACGGCCCAGCAAGAAGTTCGATTTGCCTTTAAAAATTCAGACCTTCATTAAAAAATCTGCAACTTACAGATAAGTGGCGCCCTTCACAGACAGATGGATCTAAACAATGCCCAGAATGATACTTTTTGTATTTTTGACTTATGAATGAAAAAGACAATCTGCTGTAATGAAAATGCAATTCTAAAATCTCTCTAATATGCAAAAATCTGATTTACAAACCCTCACAAAGACTAACATGCAGAATTCTCACACTAAAACATTCAATCTATCACTATCTCACCACTAGTCGCTATCTTTCAAGTGAGAAGCAATGCCTAGCTAGGAGGCTTACATTCCTCGAAGCAATCCCAGAGCCAAACCGGCAGCATAACATTCCTGTAGACAAAAGATAATGAAATGAGAACCAAAGGCTTCCTTTTATAATTTCCCGTTGACCTTCTCGAAACCCTAATCTTCCTTTTGAGTCAAACCCTAATCCTCCAATAGATGGCGTCCCTTTCTTCAAAGCTTCAATTTTGACTTTTTAATTAAATTCATCACTTTAATATTGGCATCCAGTCTTAAGGCTTTAATTCAACCTTAATAATTATAAAATTATCTCAATGATGGCGCTACTCTTAAAGATGTAATGTCCCCTTTTCGAGCCTGACTTTTTCAGTGACCGTTAGCCTTTCCTTGGGAACCCGGAGGCTAGTCGGAAGTTAAAATTAGGGTTTCCTAATTTTGAGGAGGTTATTGTTCGAAGATGTCAATTTTAATGGCGGATTCCTTCTGGGTTTTCAGAGGGCTTCGCAGTGGTATGATCATTCCGGCATTCTGGGTACTTTTTGGAATTTACTATTTTTAGTAAATTCTATTTTTGGCAGCTTGTCAGATGATGTTCAGCTCGGTTGACTTCCTGTTTCAGTGGTCAGATGTTTGGATCAGTTTTGGCTTCAGTGCGCCTCCGGAGGGATAAGTTAAGTTATTTCATTAAAGGCACATTTAAATATTATATTTTAATGTTGACCTTGGGCTTAGAAGTAATGACTTAAAGATGTTTTAAAAAGGGGCCATTGAGGGTGGCGCCCTCATTAAATGATTATTTTAATTATTGCCTAAGTCAAGCAAGCTTATATTGGGCGCACCTTTCAAGATTGACTTTTAATTAAAATATCATTTATTAATCTTTGAAGGAGAAAGTACGCCTTCTTGAGGAGATCAGGGAAATTGACCTAAAAGATGATTTTAGGGTTTCGTGAAGTCAAACGAAACTTATAAAAAGAGGGCTTGTGCATCAGTTTGGGTTATCTTGGAAAATACACCGTTATGCTGCCGGATTAAATCTGGATCACTTCGAGGGATGAAGACCTCCTAACCATTGGGCATCACTTCGTGTTTGAGAAATAACATCTAGTGGTGAATTTCAGTCTACGTGTGAGTGCATCTTTAGTTCATTCATTGTATGTTCAGATTATTGTAATCTTAGTTAGATTGGCATATTCATGTTTCAACTTATTGCATTATTGTAGACAGCAGATTCGAAGTTTTATTCATATCTCAAAAAAGACAAAAATATCATTGTGGGTATTGCATTATTAGATAAGTTTGCCCTAGGTGCCCATGTCTTCCAGTTTATAGATTTTTAGAAAGAGTCTTGAATTTTTAAGAGAGGGTCGAACTTCTCAGCAGGCCGTACCACTGTACTTGCCTTGGAAATTGTGCAATATTCATTTAAGGCATTTGGCATTGGTTTCATGTTATTAGTTTGAGCGCTATAATGTTAGGATTGCTGTGCATTAGGAATATCATCATTTGAGCAAGTTATTAGGGTTTTGTGAGCAATTGTATAGATCTATAGACTGCTGTCATATCATTGTATTGAGCAGATTTGTAACAGAAAACAGAAAACAATATCTTGTCTCCGAAGCTCGTGGGTTTCGCAATTCCTAAACGTGATTAAGGTGCTCCTCTTGGTACAATGCTGATCCTTTAAATTCAAGTGATATTGACAGGCAAATTCTTATGATTTTGTACAAACTGACAGTAGTACTGGCAGTCTTCTTTCTTATTCAAATCTGGTTGTAATTGTCAGTTCAATTAAGTTATTGTAATTGTTAGATCTCCGCCCTATGGTCGCTACTTTCCCGTCTTGGGTCAGCAAGCACATTCTGGGTGTAGAGTAGATTCAATATTCAGCATTTCTTTCAAGTTGCTTTCAGTATTAGTTGAGATAGTATAACTCCGCCCTATGGTAGCTACTTCCCATTCTGGGTGAGCAAGCACATTCTGGGTGTTGAGTAGTTTTATTATTCAGCATTTCTTTTCAAGCTTTGCTTTCTGTAATCACTCCGTCATATGGTCGCCCCTCACTCCACCTTGGATTGGGTAGCACATACTTGACGTTGAGTTCCCTTCTGTATCTTGGATTCAATCTTCTGCACGTTTCGGTTTATTCATCTAACCCTAACGGGTGCACTTGCTTGAATGTTGTAATCTGTTATTTAAAAAACGAAAAAATTTGGCTCGGTATATTTCAAAAGACCACCTTTTAAAACAACATTAAGTTAAGAGACTAGGCCAAGGGGTAATATAACATTAAAATACAATGTTATTTAAGTGAAATGAACTTATCTCTCCGAAACTGCATCCCGAGACCAGAATCTGAATGAACCAATTGAGTCAACTGAAGAGGAAAGTCAACTGTGCCGAGACCAAAAGGACCACTGCCAGAAATAGAATTTACTAAAAATAGTAAATTCTAGAAAGTGCTCAGAATGCCAAGAGAAACATATCACTGCAAAGCCCACAGAAAACCCAGAAGGAATCCGCAGTTCAATCACCAATTCTTGAGCAATCGCAACCTCCACACAAGAAACCCTAATCAAACCGTTCGAGTAGCCTACGGGTCTCCAGAATAGGCCAACGGTCATCTGAAAAGATCATGCTCGAGAAGGGGACATTACAGTCCGCCCTCCCCAAGATTGCTTGTCTTCAAGCAATCGCAACTCTGGATGCTGCAGAATTTCATCATTCTCCCAAGTTGCATCCTCTATAGGCAGGTTTTTCCACTTCACCAAGTATTCTCTGATTGTTCTTTTCCTCAAAGAACGCTCTCGAGAATCAAGAATCTCCTCTAGAATTAAAACCAACTGTCCTCCTTCATCCAAAGGGGGCAACTGTGATGAAGCAATAACATTATGTCCAAGCGCCTTCTTGAGGCGAGACACATGGAAGACATTGTGCACTTTGCTACTTGAAGGTAGCTCCAATTCATACGCTACTACTCCCACCCTTTTGATAACCTTGAACGGCCCATAGAAGCGAGGTTTGAGCTTCTCAGCTCCACTCTTCTTGAGAGTAGAGTGTCTGTAAGGCTGTAGTCTGAGATAAACCATATCCCCAACCTCGAAAGAGCGCTCAACACGCCTCTGATCAGCATACATCTTCTGCTGATTCTGTGCAATCTGAAGATTGTTCTTCAATGATTTCATGATGTCTTGACTCTGCTGCAATAAGTCCTTGGCTTGAGGAGCTTTGCTATCGCCAAATACCAAATCAGCAAAGCTAGGCGCTTCATAACCATAAAGAGCCAAGAAAGGCGACATCTTTATTGACATATGAAAGGAAGAATTATAACAATACTCGCCTATGTGAAGCCACTTAACCCACGCTCTTTGCTGCTCCGACACATAGTTTCTCAAGTAGCCTTCCAACCACTTGTTCACTATTTCAGTTTGTCCATCTGTTTGGGGGTGATAACTAGTGCTTGGAGTAAGCACAGTACCGCTCATTCTGAAGACCTCTTGCCAAAAGGTGCTTAGGAACTTGCTGTCCCTATCACTCACAATGTTTTTTGGCAGCCCATGTAACCTAAACACCTCATGAAAAAACAGATCTGCAACTTGGGCTGCTGAAAAAGAGCTGGTAATGGCGAAGAAGTGAGCAAATTTTGTTAGTCTATCCACTACAACATAGATACAATCCTTCCCTTGTACCTTGGGCAACCCTGTGATGAAGCCCATCGATATGCTTTCCTATTTTTGATTGGGAATAGGGAGAGGTTGCAGCAGACCAGCTGGTAAAGTATGCTCATTCTTGTTCATTTGACAAACGGGACACTCCTGAATGTAGCGTTGAACTTCTCCTTTCAACCCTTTCCAAGAAATTTTTTCCCGGATCTGCCTATATGTTTTAAAGAACCCTTGATGACCAGCAAGCGGAATGTCTTGAAATGTCAACAAAATCTTCTTTCTGAGCTTAGAATCAGCCACTAAAAAGATTCTACCCTTGTAGTGTATCAACCCTTCAATCACCTTGTACCTTTCATCATGAAAAGTACCCTCAATGATGCTGGTTGCAAACTGATTTTTGGCATAATCAACAAGCAATATGTCCTTCCAATCAGTGGTAAGCTCACACAATGAGCTCAAATGGGGTCTCCTAGACAGAGCATCAGCCACAACGTTATTTTTCCCTTTGACATACTCAATGTCAAAGTCGTAAGCTTGAAGCTTACTCACCCACTTTTGTTGCCTCTCGTTCAGATCCTTCTGATGCACGAAGTGTTTGAGACTATTATGGTCAGTCTTGACCACAAACTTGTTTCCCACCAAATACTGTCTGAACTTAGCTAATGCATGCATAATGGCAAGCATTTCCTTGTCATAAATGGAGAAGGTTCTTTCAACACCTCTTAGCTTTCTACTCTCAAACACTATTGGATGTTTGCTTTGCATCAAAACAGCCCCAACTCCTTGACCGGATGCATCACACTATAGCTCGAAAGGCTTGGAGAAATCCGGAATAGCCAAAACCGGACAAGAGCTCATGATCCTCTTAAACTTATCAAAAGTAGTTTGAGCCTTTTCTGACCAACAAAAGGCCCCCTTTTTCGTGAGGTCAGTAAGAGGAGCAGCATTCTGTGAGTAGCCTTTCACAGATCTTCTGTAAAATCCACATAGACCCAAAAATCCTTTCAATTGAGTCAAGTTCTCAGGAGGTGGCCAATCAACAACTGCCTTGATCTTTTCAGGATCAACCTTCACTCCCTCAGCACTGATTATGTGACCAAGGTAAAGTAGTTCCTCCATTCCAAATTCACATTTGGATTCTTTGGCAAACAAGCTTTCGGATTCTAGAATGCTGAGCACTTCCTCCAAGTGCTTGAGATGTTCCTCCCAAGTCTTGCTAAAAATCAAAATATCATCGAAGAAAATCAACACAAACCTCCTCAACTGCTTCTGAAAAACTCTGTTCATACAAGACTGGAAGGTAGCAGGAGCATCAGTCAACCCAAATGGCATGACTAGAAACTCGAAGTGGCCATAGTGACATCTGAAAGCTGTCTTCTCAACATCAGATCCTCTCATCCGAATCTGATGGTAGTCCGATCTCAAATCGATCTTTGAAAAGAACTTCGCCCCATGTAGCTCATCAATGAGCTCATCTATCCTTGGAATGGGGTATCGGTTTTTTATGGTGCTTTGATTCAGAGCACGATAGTCCACGCACATGCGCATGGTACCATCCTTCTTCTTCACAAGAACCACAGCTGAAGCAAAGGGACTCTTGCTTGGACGAATGAAACCCATCTCCAAGAGTTCTTGAATATTTTTCTCAATATCATCCTTCTGCTTCTTAGGGTACCGATATGGAGTTGTAATAACTGGTTTAGCTCCTTCTTTGAGCTCTATGATATGCTCCGAACCCCGTTCAGGTGGTGGTCCAGGAGGTAAATCAGCAAATACCTTGCTCTTCTTTGTGAGTAAAGACTGCACATCAGGAGGATAGTCTCTCTTAGTGTCAACCGGACTAGCAGGAAGAATCATACATTCTGTAGCCCACTCAATTTGATCATGACGAACCAGCCTTGCCATTCTCTTGAATGACACAACCCGAGGACCCCCATTGGACATTCCTCTTAGTACTACCCTCTTCCCATCGGATTGAAACTTGAGCTCCATAGTTTGCAGATTTAAGGAGATCTCTCCAAGGGAACGCAGCCATTGAATGCCTAGAACAGCATCCGTATCTCCAATGTTAACTACATAGAAGTCGTCCTTGACTTCATAGTTTCCCAATTGCATAGTCATGTTTGAGATCTTCTTGGTGCATGAGATGTGGAATCCATCAGCAACCATGACCTTGAAGCCTTCAAACTCTTCTGTTTGCAGCCCCTTCTTTGCCACCACAACTTCATCAATGAAGTTATGTGTTGCCCCGGTGTCAATCAAAGCAACTATTCGCTGCCCCTTAATCATCCCTCGAACCTTTAAGGATTCATTTCTTTGAAAGCTCGAAAGCTGAGCCAAAATACCTCTGCTTTCCTTTTCATCTTCAGACTCTTCTGGAACTCTTTCTACTTCACTATCTTCAAAATCAGATTGCTGGTCTGAAAAATCAGAATTACTTTCACCAGCTGAATAGTACTCAATCTGATTAAATTTAACTCCCTTTGGGCAAACATGATCTTGAGACCATTTTTCCCTACACCGGAAACATAACCCCTTTCTTCTGAGTTCGTTCAGTGTCTTTGGATCTAATCTTGTGACATGAGGATTATGCTGTTTGAACTCCTTGTGCTGAGGTCTCAAAGGAGGTCTTTGATGAGGTCTTTTCCCTTTATCCCCTTTGTGAAAGGATGGCCTGGGTTGAAACTTTGCCTTAGGAGCTGCCCACTCCATGTTTCTTGCCTTCTTCATGGCCTCCTGTAGGGAGGGTGGATCAAAAGCTTTAATCCATCCCTTGAGTGGTTCCATCAATCCTTCACTGAAAAGGATCACCAACCGCCTCTCCGTGATTCCAGTGACAATGACTGAGAGTCTCTGGTACTCAACTATGTAGGCATCAACTGTGCCGTACTGCCTCAACTGTGCCAATTCCCTGAAATGTATTTCAGGATCTTTTTTCTCAAATCTTTCGATGAGCCTATTGGTGAACTCATCATAGGTTGTGATAGACCGATAACCCAAGGTGACTAGGCCATGGTACCACCACTCATGCGCCACCCCATCAAGGTGTAGCGTTGCAAACTTAATCGCCTCCTCTTCTGCCATGGGTCTAAGAGCTAGATAGTTATCTAGCTTCTATATCCAAGCTCGAGCTGAGCTGTTATCACTCCCGTCATAGTGTGGAAGTATAACCTTGTTGACAGCTTGATACAAGTACCCTTGAACTGTTGTTCTTCTTTGCTCATAATGTCTCCCTTGTCCCTTATTCTTCCTTTTATGATCCATAAAATCATTATAGGACATATCCATCTTGATTTCATCGGAGAGGGAATCATACTCCGCACGGCCAAGCCTCAACTCCTCCACGAATGAAGCATTCTCTTCAGGATCAGGTTGAGTGTTTGCGGGCACCAAGAAGGTGGGTTTGAAAGGCCTGGCTGAGATGTAAGTGTTGTTTGAAATAGGCTGAGCTACATGTCCATCATGCTGGTTGGAGGCATTGTGTTCTCCTCTATGTCCAGGGTTACTTTGTGGAGTTGTGTTCTGGCCTACTTTCCCCATCATGAGAGATACCATGTCCATCAAGGCATCCATCTTCCTTTCAAATCTCTTTCCGGGACTTATAGATCTCTCTCTTCCCTTTCCACTATCATCTCTGTTGCTGGTAAACCTCTCGTTACCCCCAACTGATCTCTCACCTTCTGCCATATCTGTTTCCTAAGAAGACTCCCAATGAGCCCTCAAGACCTCTGAAGCTGTTTGACCTTCTGGAGCCTGATAGGGCTGAAACTGTTTTCCAACTTTCTTGTCTTCCTGTTATGTATCTCTTTCTCTGTCACTCTCATAGGCGGTTTTGTTCCACCGGGATGGCAGATCTTGGCTCGTCTGCCCAGAAATATTCCGAGGCCAAATTTTACTTCCGTTTTCAATTGCAAGTTACAAACAATATGCACCCGTTAAGGTTAGCTCTAAACCAAAACGATGCTGAAACAACTCTAACCAAAATGTACACCAGGATCCCGATGTGGGCAAGGTGTGAGCATTGGTCAAAGGACCGGGTGAAATGCTTATACAAAGCTCTAACCAGAATCGTGTGAGCAGCGGACATGTGGAGGATCCCTATCGTAATAAGCCCGAAATGACTCGGCCGGTCAAAGAATGTGCTTTCAAACCCGAGATGGAATGGGAGCTACCATATGGCGGAGATACTAGAATCTGATCGCGATTAAGGGAAATAGCTAGAATCTTGAAAAGTACCTTTCGACACCCGAGAATGTGCTTTCCTAACTTGAGATTAGGAAAGGAGCTACCATAGAGGCGGTAAAGAAAATACAATTGCAATTACTGAATGTAAAGTTGAGCATTACAAATCATGATAAGCAAGAATAACAACTGCTGTCAGTACTACTGTCAGCTTACAATATGAAAGAAAATGCCTTGCTATCAATGTGAATCAAAATGTAAATAGAGCTGCAACAATATATATATTGAATTCCCTTCAATGAATAATAAAGCTTTGATCAGAAACTCTACTATTAAGTCCAACCTAATAATCTGATTTATGACAGTCCTGATTTCCGCTTGCATGAACAACAGCCCTGTAACTCACAAATTCACTCACAACTTACTCCAAACTCAACCAAATTCCACGAGAAATGCAATAGGATCCTAGAATGATGGTGACCAAACTGGAACACTGAAAACTGATCAAAATGCCCTAAATGAATTATGCACGAATCCCAAGACAAAGTAAGAAGGTACGGCCCAGCAAGAGGGGCGATTTCACTTTAAAAATTCTAGACTTCTCTAAAATTCTGTAACTTGGAACAAAGGGTCGCCCCTACCAGACAAAGAGATATAGACGATACCTAGAATGACTCCTTTTGTATTTTTTGATTTATGAATTAAAACAACAATCTGCTGTAACTAAAATGCAACTCCAGAATCTATCTAATATGCAATAAAGCTGATCTACAAAACCTCACAATGATTACAATGCAGAAATCCCAATACAAATCTCACAAGCTACACTATCTCACCACTAGTCGCTATCTTTCAAGCGAGAAGCAATGCCAAGCTAGGAGGCATACATTCCTCGAAGCAATCCCAAAGCCAATCTGGCAACATAACATTCCTGTAGACAAAAGATAATGAAATGAGAACCAATGGCTTCCTTTTATAATTTCCAGTTGACCTTCTCGAAACCCTAATCTTCTTTTCTTGAGTCAAACCCTAATCCTCCAGTAGATGGCGTCCCTTTCGTCAAAGCTTCAATTTTGACTTTTTAAATTAAATTCATCACTTCAATAATGGCGTCCAACTTAAGGTCTCAATTCAACCTTAATAATTATAAAATAATCTCAATGATGGCGCCACCCCTTAAAGACGACCTTTTAAAACAACATTAAGTTAAGAGATTAGGCCAAGGGGGAAATATAACATTAAAATATAATGTTATTTAAGTGAAATGAACTTATCTCTCCGAAACTGCATCCCAAGGCCAAAATTGAATAAACCAAGTGAGTCGACTGAAGAGGAAAGTCAACTGTGCCGAGACCAATAGGACCACTGCCAGAAATAAAATTTACTAAAAATAGTAAATTCCAGAAAGTGCTCAGAATGCCAAAAGAAACATAACACTGCAAAGCCCACAGAAAACCCAGAAGGAATCCGCAGTTCAATCACCAATTCACGAGCAACCGCAACCTCCACACAAGAAACCCTAATCAAACCGTTCGAGTAGCCTACGGGTCTCCAGAATAGGCCAACGATCATCTGAGAAGATCATGCTCGAGAAGGGGACATTACAACTCCTTCCCCTGCATAAAGAGTACTTGTGTACTCGTCTTCAAATTGTATGGGCACTCCTTTATTGAATGACCCAAAACTTGGAAAATCTCACAAAACCTCTTTTTAGGTCAATTACCTTTTGTGTGCCCCTCAATTTTTCACTTAGTACACCACAATTTTTTTTCTTTCTCTACCTTCAATTCTTTCATCATCCAGAGCATGTCCCTCCAAAGTGCTTGTACCGTCCCTGATTCATCATCACTATTGTCATCTGAACTTCCATCTTCCTTTGTTTTTCCTTTACTGGGTGAGACATTTTATCTTCACTTTCTATGTCCATTGCCCAATTGTAGGCTTCAGCATACGATGACAGAGGCACTACTTTCATTTTCTTCCTTATCGGAGGAATCAATTCCTTCAATGAACCATCTTTTCTTTGGTCCATCAGTTGGCTGGATTTCTAATTTCACCAGTAACTCCTTTAGCCTATGATTATAGACTCATACGTTTTCTAGTTTTCATTGTTTCGTGTTGTACATCTCTGCTACGATTTCATTGTCTTCTCTCAGAAGTTTGAATTCTTCCTAGAATGCTCTTTTTAATGCATCCCATGTGGCTTTGTGCGTTATGTCTAATTTTGTATACCAATCGATCACTATGCCTCTGAGAGTTGTGGGAAACGCTATTAGCCAATATGCTTTGTCATCTTGACCATTTGCTACCCAAATTGTCTCACAAGTTTTACAATGTCATACAGGGTCCTCCAACCTGTTTCTGGTGAACTTCGGGAGTTTTTGCCTCTCCACATTCGGACTTGATAGAGGAGTCACCATCTTAACTCTCTGATGCACCTTCTATGACAATAACCTATTTTGAGAGTTTTGATTCTTATGTTCCGATGCGTTCCGTGCACTCTCGGACACACTGCAATCCTCTACTTGTCCCTCTCCAGTGTTTGTCACCCTCGAGTTGCCTTTAGGTTCCTTCTAGTGCACCCTTTGTGTTGGTGTTTTCAGCTCTGATCTTCCAATGTCCAATTCTTCCATCAATTTCCAGTGTTCAATCTGGCATATGGTCTCTATCAAACCATCGAGATGTTCTTCCTCACCTTCCCCTTCGACCAACTTTAATGGTACGCACGGTTCTCTATTGGCAAGGTTGGCAGTTTCTTCCTCGCCTTCCCTTTCGGCCAACGATAAACCTTCTTCGTCACTCGAGAATGCTTCTTCATTTGTTGGCGGTGATACTTCTTCGTCTGTCAATGATGGTTTGTATGGTTCTCTAGCAATGTTCTCTTCTTCACTTTCTCTTCGTCCGATGTTGATGGTACAAACGGTTCTCTGTTTTGGTTGGCGAGATCAATGAGAGCTATGTACGCTTCGTTGGGGAGTGGTAGGTGTCATGTTATTTCTTCCCACTCTCCCTTCGTGTGTTCTCTTGTCCTGAAGGTTCTCTTTCTCTCCTAACTACGGCTTTTGCTTACGCTTTGTCTTTTGCTCTCGGGTGGACTTGGGCTTTCCCTCAAAAACCCTTTGCCTTCAACTTCACTCCTCAGTCATCTCTATTCTCTTTGTTCGATGATCCTTAAAGATCGCTTAATCTCTTGATCTTGACCACGTTGTGGTCTCTTCCCGCCTTTATTGGGGTTTAAGGGCATGAATCTCTCAAATCTGACCCAATTTCTTTAAGGCAACGGTGCTAAATGTTTGTTGCTTTATCTAATAAATTAAATACATGAATTAATAATGGAGATGACAATGCATACTAGATACATGCATAAAATATATCTTTATTTGCTCATGAAATTATTATAAAAGAGGACCAAAGATGGTCAACCAAGGATCAAAGTTGATCCCACTAGATCACACTCCTCTCCTTGACAATACATAATGTAAAGGACTCAACAGTTGCGAAGTGCAACACTACTGTTAACCAATTGATGCTTATAACTACCTAAAGTCAACAACAACTAATACAAACGATTCATACATAGTCAGATAACCAATATTACCGAAGCATAATAATTGACATTGTATACCAACTACAGTGCAAGCCTTTACACATAGAGCAATAGAAGAAAAGGTAGAGTTTAGTAGCAAAAGAATTAAACATAGTTTGCTATTTAGATATATGGATCCAACCAAGTCAGCACATTCTAGCAAGAGTTGGTGACATTTTAGAAATCTCTTCTAATCCTTAAAGGAAATATAACACCCAATTTAGATTTCAAAAACTGTAGCTCACCAATCCTGGTTTGGAAAGGTCAGCAAGTGGTGGACTGGGGCTCTGTTTCTTCCTGGTTATTCAATGTACAACTTTGTGGAAAAACCCTAGTATATCTTAAATTTAAAATGAAGCATTGGAGTGATATTTTTGAGAAGGGGAAGCATATCAAGGTCCCTATTCAATGCTACCCAAAAGCTTGCAATGGAACAAGGGCTCAATTGGCAACTAGACAAAGAACATTGTCTAATTCAAGAGTTGGCTCTGATCCAAAAATGAGAAGAATGAAGTTAGCAACAAAGATCAAAGGATCAATGGATTAAGGAGATTCTAATACTCTATTCTTTCACTCTGTTCTCAATAGGCAACATATCAACTCGGTTCAGCAATTAGAAGAAACAAATAGAAATCTACTCTCATTTGTAATCCTGATATTTTTTCAAGGAAATCCTAACTGAACCTCTCTCTACTCAAAAGAAACATACATATATTGAATTACTGTATAATTATTCCCAAGATTAACCTAGAGGCAGACAATAATCAAATGATGAAGCTAACACCAAAAGAAGAAAGAATGACTTTTAACTAGATAACTCCCTTGCCATGATGGTTTCACTACTCTTCCCTTGACATTATGGATTCACTACTCTCTTTATAATGCTTTATGGGATGCAATTAAATATGATCTGGGAGATCTCATAAGAATTCTTGCAAGCATAAAAGAATATTAGAACAGATCAACTGTACTAACTTGCTCTTGTACCAAAAGCATCCCAAGATCAGAAGATAAATGAACACTGACTAATTATGCCATCCAATATGGCCCACAGAATAATTTCCAAACACATTGCCTCTCCTCAATATTTATTGCCAAACCTCATTTTGAATGTTCAGTCTTCTTTTATTCTAGGGCAACAGGTGACTGACGATATTACAGCTCTTCAAGAGCTCTGAAAAAAGACCAGGAATCATGATCAAATTAAATATATCAAAATATTTTGATAGCTGCAGCTGTGATTTAATTGAACAAACTTTTAGGGCTTTTGGTTTGAATCAAGTTGTCATGCAATGGATAAAATGTTGTATTGAATTTCCTTCCTTAAGGATTTCTCTAATTAGGGTTATGGCAAAACCTTTCCATTCTACCTCTCTACTAGAACACTTAGTGAATGAAATTCTCTAACATACTCGTGGGAGAAAACCTTTGCAGGAAGCTGAAACATACTAAAGAATAAGGTCTATTGTATAGCGTACAAATAGTAGAAGGCCACAGGTACAAAAAATTCAACTTTACAGGTGACTCTTTTATTTACTTCTCCCCTCACCAGGGAAATCAGGGAATCAGAATTTTTTTGTATATTTATCAAGAAGATTCTGGACAGAAAATAAAGGCAAATCCAGTAATTTTGTCTTCCATATTCGAGTAAAAAGAAAGAATGAAATGCTTCATTTTCTGGAATTCAAAAAAAGCAAACTACCAATGACCAATTGGTGATCTCCTCTACATTTGAAAAATAATTCAAATCCATGTGTTCCAACTGTTGCAAATATACAATTAATGCTGTGAAGCTGGACAAGTAGGTGGCTTGCCTCTGTGAGACTTATACAACTAATCAAGGAAGCCTACAAGCTACTCCCATCTATTTTCTCTTTTCTATCTCTTCCTCCAAGAATTGATGACCAAACAAAGACTTTACAAAGGAATTTTATTTGGAGAGGTACAAATGAACACTACAAATACTTGCTCATAGCATGATCAGCTATCACTTTTAACAAATCAAAGGGAGCTCTACGTCTAAAACATATCTGCCTGTTCAATCAAGCCTTGGCTATGAAAGCTGTCTGGAAATTCCAGAATACACCTAATTGAATACGGGGAAGAATTATTCAAGAAAAATATCATGCTAAAAAATAGTGAAGGTAGTCTTAGTGTCCAGTGGAGGCTTCCTCTTGTCAGTAATTTAAAGTATGTTTAGTTTGTTGGCGTTTAAATTCGCACCTCTGGAATGCGTATTTGAAACGGACAGCTATGCATAGATAAACTGCTCTTCAAATTAGGAGGGGAAGCTCCCTCTTGCTGATGGTGTTGAAAGAAAGTAAACTAAGAACTAAGTTGCCTATCTTTTTTATCAGCTTAGAGCACAAGGTTTATTAAACACAAACGCCGCAGCTGAGATTTTCTGTTTTAAGACCTTCAACTACGACTAACTTAAACTAAAGCCGTTTCTAACTTCTCAGGTAATAAGCAGAGCAAGAGAAACTAGAAATGAACGAGGTTGATTTCTGACAAAATACTTCAATAAACTCTCTCTCAACAAACATCTACACACTTCAATGCAAGTTGAAATCAAAATCATAAAAGTAGAACATAAATAACGGAAATCTGAGATTTTGGACCAAGGCAAAGGAGGCTCATGATTTTATTACTCAAACTTCTAGAACAAAACTCACTTCTAACATGCCTAGAACAAAAAATTGCAGCTAAAGAGGCTTGCAATCTTATTCTTACACAATAGAAAAAACAATCACACTAACACCTTGTTGGCTAAAGAGGCTCAACAATTTGCTATCACAACACAATTGAACAACACTCGAATAACAAATAGAAGGCACAATAGGCTCAGCGTTTTGTTATCACTAGCATAGTTAAAGAAACTAATGAGCAAAGGCTCTTATTTATAGAGAAGCAGAGGAGTAGGGAACCCTAAAATCTCCTTGCTTTCACAATCTAAGGCTTGCTCAACAAGCAAGCTTTATTACTAAATCTAGAAAAAAGATGATAACATTTAACACCTAAGAAAGCAGAAAAAGCGGGAAACGCCAACTATTACATTTTATTTTCTTTCTCTTTTCAAAGAATGGATAAAAATTATTCCAAGATTAGAAAGAAAGCGGGAAAGAAAGCTTCTAGAAAAAAGTTGCTTTAAAGCTCGATCACATCCGCTAGAAAATTAGAAACTGTGTCCCAGTTCAGTGCATCTATGCCATCAATAGCAAAACACCGCTTTTCTAGAATATCTTCAGCATCTGCAACAGATCTCAGGAAATCTTCGACCTCATTGGCCGCTTTCTCAAACTTCGCTGACATCATCGAAGTGTGACTTGGCAGAGTCTTATGTTTTTCTTTCATTCACTTTAGTACAATCTTCTTGTTGTATTTTCCACATCCTTTCACATTCACCCTTTGAGATCTTGACACTTTCAGGCCAAGGGGGAATGGAAAACACTTCTCGATCATATCAGGCTTCAAACAGCAAATCAATCTGCCATCAACTAATTGAATATCCCTTGTGGCCGGGTTGTAATGCTTGATGCAAGCGATTACGAACTCGAGACTCTAAACTGAGATAGGAATAGATGCTGCTGCGAGGAGTCCAGAGTGTCCCAGGTTTCTGATTGAGGTGTTGCCTGCACTCTCCAAAGTGTGTAAATCAAACACTGGCTTGATATGATGCAAGTTTGTCTTAGCCGTTTTGATGAAATCATGATAGAGAGTTGATTTAGTCTTGAAAACGTTGAGAGTGTACTCCATTTCGGAGAACTTGAAGAACGACTGTAAATTCGCCTAGGTTCAAACAAGTTTTGAGCAACTTCTATTTTTAGAATGCTGATTTCCTTGCTTCAATGGACAAATTTTTTGAAATTTTTTCTGAGATATGGGTTTTGCTTAGAATTTCGTTGCAACACAACCCAGATTGTCCGTTTTCGAAAATTTTGAATTTTTGCACGAAAAGAAACAACAAACCTAATTTCTTCGAAGATTTTTCGCGAAGAATTATTTCAAGGTTTTGTTGAATATGATTAGAAATGGTTGATGGAATTAGATTTGCAAAATATCTTGTTGTCCGAAAAAAGCAATAGCCAACCCTAGGATTTAAAGGAAATTTTTGAAAAATTTGTGATATGGGTTTTCTTGGTGATTTAAGGAAGGACCCGGATGGTTGAAAATTGAATGGCGAGTTTCACTGACATGCAAATAAAAGCAGCTGCTGCCGGCGATGAAGTCCTTGAAAAATTCTTCAGAAGAATGAAGTGAAAAGACCTAGATGGCTGAAAATTTGAAAACCTTGGCCTTCTCCTTGAAAAATTTGATCTTTTGGATGAAAGAGCATGAAAAAGCAAGGGTTTAAGTTGCTGGTTTGAAAATTTTGATGAAAAACCAGCAAACTAAGCTCTTGAATCTTGAAAAATTTCTTCAAACTTGCTGCTCCAACATTCTCCTTTGAATGCTACTTGCCAAAATAATGAAAATATTATGAAAGAAAGGTATTAAATAGACTTAGGGTTTTGAATTAGGTTTGCTTTCTTTTGCTTTTATTTTCAAAACCCTAAAATCTCAGCTCATTGAACTTGGATGCCATCTTCCTTCTTGCAATTTTGAAAATTTTGAAAATCTTTGAAAATTTCTCTAAGGCATGAAGTTGGAAACCTATCTTGGCTAGAGCTCACTTCAAAGCGTGTTAATGGGGTACGATATTTTCGGCTTTACGCCATTTTTATCCCCTACTTAGCGATTTTCGGCTTGCGATTTAATCGATGAGTGGTGAAGGATTCATCAGCGAAGACCCTAAGCGGTCCCGAAGGTTGTTTTGGAGAAGTCTCTGGCTAAAATCCTCATCTTGACCCTCGAATTCATGGGAGCCTTTTTTCTCCAGGGGTGCCCATTTTGTCTAGAGTTGGCCAGTTTTTGATGAGCTTCAACTTCTTCATTCACTCTTCTTCTACAGATGACCTCGTCGAATCTGGTGACTCGGGTGTTGGATTGACTACCGGTTATGCTCGTTGCGTAGCTGATGAAATATTAGGAGGGGTCTTCTGAGATGAACTTCGCCAAACAGTGAATTTTAGGCCCGCAAAAGCTTGGGCGCCCCTGGCAAGCTGGGGCGCCCAAACTCACCAGAGTTAGTTTATTTTCCTCTTTTTTTTTGTTTGCTTCTGAATCTCAGTTTTTAGCCCTCGTCAGACCCTCCTTTCAACTGCTCGTATCTGGTGACTGCGAACTCTGATTGACGCGCTAGATATCTTGTTGGAAAGCTGGATCGACTGTGAAGAAATTACATTAGAGACACTTTTGTGAATTCATCTGTTTAGCCCCTTGAAATCTTGGGCACCTCTTCTCTCCTGGGGCGCCCAAACCTTCCAGACTTAGTCATTTTCATCTGATTTCTTCTTCAAGTTCAAACCTTCATTTTATCATGACTTTTGATTTGAATTGCGAGGATGACCGGTTGGATGATCAGGTGGAAACAAATTATTAAATTTGTTTATTATCTTGAAAGGTCGAGCATATTTTCAGAGCTAGCCAAAGCTGCTAAGTTAGGTGCTTCAAAAAGCTGGGTGCCCTTCTTCACCAGGGGCGCCCAAAGTCTCCACACTTAGTCAATTTTTGATATTTCTCATTTTCTCCACTTTGACTTTTGTGTGAAATCTCTCTATTCAGCCTCAAATCTCGGATGACTAGATAATCTGATGACTACACCGTTAGATTCGTTCGCGAGGAGTTGGCCGGAGAAATGATAACTTTGATTAGAAATTATGAAACCCTAATTTTATCATTGATTGCCTAAAAGATGGAAACCTTTTTCTCTTAGTAAAGAGCTACATGGGCGATGTTAGAAAATTTTCACATTTTTCTCCGTTTTTCGTGCTTGCTCATCATCTCGCCTTCCGTTGAATGCTTTGAATGTTGAATCTGACCCCTGGCAGCCAGCTGACCTCCATTGATGACCTTGGAGCTCCTAATATACTTCTGAAAAAGCAGGATAGATCCACTAGGGAAAAAGCTGATTATTTTTAAAGTTGCAGGCTGATATAAGGCGTATTTTGAGCCAATCAAATTGATTTGAACCCTAACGGATCAACTTTCTATTTTTAGAAAGTTTTTCCGATATCCGTTCAAAGAAACCCATAAAACCCATAAGCGTTACTAATTTTAGAAAATTTCTAAAAATAGCAGTTTTCCTAAAAATTAGGGATGAAAAACTGAGATATGGGTTTTGTAGATTAAGCTGCTCTAAGCAGACCCAAATCATCAGATTTTGAAAATTTTGCGTTTTAACCCCTCATGCAAGACTTGCACACCCAAATTTTGACCTTTTTGACTGATTTAACAAGACTTTTACTTATTTCTTGAAAATATCTAAGTGAACAAAATTTTTAATTTTGGGGTACAACATTGGCTTTGTTTGGGGACCATGGCGGATACTTACGGCATAGGAGAACCATAGAATCTCTGGAATTTGAGCTTAGACTAGTGCCTTATCCATTGGGTATCAGAGTCAGCATCATTTCCTAAACACCTATTTGCAAGACTTTCCTTATTCACCTAAAACTGAACTTCCTAGAAATCACCTAATAGTTGGACTTCCCTACTAATCACCTAAAACAAGACTCCTAATCACCTATAACACGACAGGACTGTTACGGAAAGGGGAAAAACAACATAACGAAAACATCACGGAAAGGGGAAACACATCACGAAAAACAAGGAAAATATTTAAAAAGATTGTTTTTGAGAACTTACTCCACCCCCGAAGGGACGAAGTGCTACAGGTACTGCCCGTTGTGTGGTAGAGGGAGGAGACTTCCATCCAAGCGCGAGAGAATATAGGTGTTCTCCCCTGCGGGATCGTGAATCTTGAAAGGTCCTAGCCATAAAGAATCAAATTTGTCGTGCATTCCTTTGGGCTCATGTCTCTTATCCCATAGGAGGACTTGATCTCCAACCTCGAAATCTCGTTTGCGAGCTTTCTTGTAAAAAAATTTCTTCACTCGCTCCTGGTGCTGAGTGATTCTATCTACTACCTCCACCCTTTCTTCCTAGAGCTTTGTCAGGTACAAGATGTGCTTCTGAATAGGATCTATGAATTCTCCATCTTCTACTGCGGTTGCCAGCTGTAAGGCGGACAACTCCAACGTGATGGGTATCATTGCTTCTGTACCATATAGGAGGATAAAGGGTGAGGTACCAATGGCTCTCTTTGGGGTAATTCTGTTGGCCTAGAGAGCATCATAGAGTTTCTTGTGCCAAGTTCATTGACTGGAATCAACCAACTTGCGAATGATTGTGACAATGTTCTTGTTTGATGATTCAGCTTGTCCATTACCCTACGAGTAATAATCTGATGAATGAGATAGTGTAATGCTGTGATTGAAACAGAACTCCATTAGCTCCTCGGATGAGAAACTCACGTTGCATTATCGTCACAATTTTTGCGAGGGCACCTCGAGAAGCGCGCTGACAATGTTTTCCTTCAAAAGAACTCTCGCAGGCCTCGGTGCTTCGTTTAGCGGGTAAGAATGGCTTCCAAGCCCATTTAATTAGAAATATGATGGTTTGGGACATAAATATGACCCTTTTGGAGCGTGGGTTGATAGGACCAATAAAATCTAAACCCCATTGCTGAAATGGAGCGTTTATAACAACTGACCTGAGAGGAGCGGCTGCTAACTTCGCCTTGCCAACAAACTGTTGACACAACTGACATTTGTGTACTCACTCATATGCATCGCAGAACATAGTCGGCCAAAAGAACTGTGCCCGCAAGATTTTGAAAGTTGTCACCTTCGAAGAAAATTGACCACCGCATGCTTGATTATGGAAAGCTTCCAGCAAGCACCGTTGTTGATCTTTTGCTTAGCTTACACAGCGTATTTCCACTGCGTCAAGACCCAGCTTGTACAAAGAATGTTGAAAGATTACATAATTCTAAGCTTTCAGCAAGTGTTCTCTTTTGTTGCTTGTTTAGGTGATTCCGGACAATCACGCTATGTAGAATAATACCAACATCTGCACCGTGCAAACTATTCTCGAAGATTACGATCGGTGAGACCATTGGAAGATCCTCCTTAACTTCCGGTTTCCAATTTGAGGTATACCTTTGGCTTGAAACTTCTTATCTCCATCTTCTGCTATACACTGACAAAGACCTCTCCCGCGGACGAGTTTGGTCGGCTTGATCTCCAAGTCATACTCTTGCACCTTCGCGACCCAGTTTCCTCTTTTGGAGCCCATCTCCTGTTGAGTTAACACGCTTTTTACTGCTGGATTTGTGACATATACAATGGTGTGAGAATTCAAGATATAAAATTTGAAATTCTTTACAACTCGAACCACCGCATAGGCATTCTTTTCAATCTGAGAGTATCTTGATTCGCTGTCCTTGAAACTACAGCTCATAAAAGCTATTGGAGATTCAGTTTCTTCATTTAGCTTCTGTGTCAGAATGGCAGACAGAGTATGCTCTGATGCATAGCAATAAAGAATGAACTCCTCAAAATTAGGACGGACTAGCACTGGAGCTCGACTGATGGCTTCTTTTATTGCTGCAAACGCCTTCTTGCCTTCTTCCGTCCACTTGAAAACTGTCTTCTTCTTCATCATAGCAGATATATCTTTAGTCAACTCAGAAAAATCTGGTACAAATCTTCGTATGAAATTGACCTTACCAAAGAAAGAATGTACCCCTGTTCTGCTTGTCGGAAGGGACAAACTTCGGATAGCTTCAACCCGGCTCGGGTCGATTCGAATTCCCTCCTTGGAGACGATGTGGCCAAGCAACTTGCCTTCCGTCACCGCGAAGATAGACTTTTTTGGATTTAACGATATTTTGTGGTATCTGCATCTCTCGAAGACCTTCCCTAGATGTGAAAATGATCTTCTCATATCGCCGAGCGGTGGGGAGTCGTCTAGATGAACAACGATTGCTGTTGGCTTCAATTATGATACCAAATCCATGGCTCACGGTAGCAACCCGGTGATGAGGGCGGGCATTCTTTCATAGGTAAATGTACCCCAAGGGGTTGTGAATTCTGTCTTGAATTGATCATCTTTAGCTACTGCTATTTGATTATAACCAAAAAAACCATCCAATAAGGACAACATCTTTGAACCGGTAACCGTCTGTAAAGTGTGCTCTATGATCGACAAAGGATAATTATCCTTGAGTGATGACTGATTCAAGTTCCTGAAATCTATGCAAATTCTGATTTCTCCGTTCTTCTTGCGCACATGAACTATATTTGACACCCAGGTGGAATGATGAATCAGAAAGATGATCTTTGCATTCACCATCTTCTAGATTTATGCGTAGATGGTATCTTGAATCTGTGGATTGTAATGTCTTTGCTTTTTCCTAAAGGGTTTCACTTCAGGTTGAAGAGGAATTGTGTGAGACAACTCTCTTGGTGTAAAAACTTTCAAATCTTCATATGACCAGGCGAAGACATCTCGGTATTGCTTGAACAAAGAAATGAACCTCTCGCTTTCCTCTGCAGTGCAACATGTACCTAGATTAACAAGCCTAGGCTTGTCAACTGTTCCAATATTGATTTGTTGATATTCAGCAAAGGTTCTGTCGCTTGAGTTTCTCTGATCTTGTATGTATCTGTCATGCCTGTCAAAAATATTCTCCAAGGAAACCAAGCCCTTGGGAATTTTGTTTCCTTTCAACTGG
>VDFB02047429.1:0-17002 GCA_007258455.2 Sequoia sempervirens
TATTGATTATTATGTAGATTTGAAATTATTTGTATTGCATCGAGCTCATATGATTAAAGTGGAATTTTTTCATTTCATTTTATTTGGTATTAGAGCCTAGTATTGGGTTAAAGTATGAGGCACTCTCCTCACATTGTATTAATCCTTGTTCAAGTGGGAGCTCTATATACCTATGATCTTATTTTTGTAGGTATAAAAAATGGAACCTGAACAATAAAGATGAATATAAAGAAGTTAAATGGTTAGAACGTTGAGTTGTGAAACTCAAAATGAAGGCTTTGAGCTTGTACAATATGACTAGTGGATTGTAGTAAATGGGTAGGAACCTATCCAATGAAAGAGGAAGACTAAGAAAAAATTGATAGAAGGGATAGGTCCACCATCCACCTATGCATTTATATTCAATTATATTGAATGTCTCTAGTAAATATTTAACTGAGAAGTCGTGGGACAAGATAAATACTTTGCATCAAGTAAAACCTCTTGTTTAAAAAAAATATATTATGGAAGAAGTTGTATTCTTTGAAGATAAGAGATAGAGATTCAGTGTTAACATTTAAACAAGTTCAACATTTTTATTATTTAGTTAGCATCAATTGATGTTAAGTTGGATGGGGAAGACCAATGTATTACCTTGTTATATGTTTATTTATAAATTCATAAGAAAATATTGTGAATGGGATTAATAATCCATCTCTAAGTTGAATCTTGGGGAGGTGTTTATAGATGGTGGAAAAAAGTTTTAAATATGTTAATGATATTTTGATCATCAAAGTTGTTTTTAAGGAAAGAGGAAAGAGCAAGAAGGAAGCTATATCTAAATCCTCTAGAAAATCCAAGGTGAAGTGTTGGAACTATGGGGAGGTTGGACACATTAAAAGAGATTGCGATAAGAATGTTGAGAAAGAGAGAAATTAAAATTAATGATATACTCCTTCCACATATCAAATTTCTTTAATGAAGAAGGTGAAGATGCATTTTTGGCTTCATCATGTATGAAAGTATGCATTGATGCATGCTTGATTTATTTCAAAGCATGCTGTCACATGGTTCCTAACAAAGAATGATTATTCGAGGACAATAACTTTGTTGGAGTTTCTTAGGGGATAACTATTCTAATGAGATCTTGGGTCGAGGTAAGTTCAAGATGAACTTTAGTGATGGGGAGGGTGAATTCAATCTTTGGATTCGTGTTCATGTTCTTGGGCTAACAATATATTCCATTGATTCTAGCAATATTATTGATGTAGATATGTAAGTAGATTTTGGGAAAAGGAGCCATTGAATGATTAGAGGTAGAAAAGTGTTGCAAACATGTGTTCAAATGAGATGAGAATATTTATAATTTGGATGCTAAACTTGTACATTGTCATTTTTTTCCTATCGAGGAGAAATTTGTTGATCTTAAAAATGTCTTCAATTGAGTGTTATGTTTGAGGGCATTGGGCATGAACCATGCTCTCATGGGAAGCTCCATGTGACATATAGTAGGAGTTTTAGTAGTGACATGGTTGATTATAATTTTTGTTAGCTCTAAATTCATGGTCTTAATGGTTTTGAGGATGTGAATTGTACTATCATGATATGCTCTATTGATGTAGGAGCATCCCAACTTTGCACAATCCAATAGAGAAAGTGGGCTCACCAAAGAAGACTTCTAAGTCTGAGCTTTCGTTTAAAACATTTGAAATCAATTATTCCTATGGTGTCAGCTAGCACCACCAAAATGTTAGAAATAAAAGGAAAATAATATTGGAACCAGGCCTAGAATTTGATGGCCACCCCTACCTATCATATGAAAATTTTGTGACAGTTTGTTCATTTAAATGCTTCTCACTTTATGTTTTATGAAAAAATTTCACTGTCAAAAAAATATTTAATTTATATTTTTTAAATATAAAATCTTTTATATTAAAACATTATTGATTTCATTAATCATACATATTAAATATGATTTTTTTTTATAAATTTCTATTTTTAATGTAACACAAGTAATTTGGTTATTTTAAAAAATATTATGTATCATAAATACATCCACATATGTGCAAATATCATAAATGCATCCATAAATTTGAAACTATTTTATCTGAGTTAATTTATTTTATAATTCATTTTCCATATACATTTTAAGTTTAATTATCTAAAAACACATTTAAATATCAATTTCAAACCTACGAAGAAATAGTTATATAAAATTAAAATTAATTTAATTTTTGAATTGGTCTATCTAAAAACACATTTAAATATCAATTTCAAATCTAGCAAGAAATAATTATATAAAATAAAAAATATTTCAATCCCCAAATTGATCTATCTAAAATCATATTCAAATATCAATTTCAAACCTATCTAGGAATAATTATATAAAATTAAAAATAGTTTAATCCTTATTCAACTCATTATCTAAAATTTCAACATGCTCACCAATAAAACACAGTTTATTATGTTGAAAAAAATGCTATAAAATAAATGTTGTTGAATTTTTTTCATAGTTTAATCCTTAAATTCATCTATCTAAAAACATAAATTATTTGTAAAAGGCAGATCAAAATTTCAACATGCTCACCAATAAAATCAAAGCTAAGGTAGAATCACTATAAACATAGTGAAAATTTGTGTTATGTTATTATTCATATGGATATCCTATATATATTAAAAAAATATAAAATTAAAAAATATTGATAATTATAAATAAATGTAAAAATCTTAAATTTATTGTTACAATTAACAAGAAATTTCTAAATTCATATAGAAAATAAATCTTGTTAAAATATTCAAAAATTTAAAAAACAATTATATTCTATTTTGAAAAGATTTTGAATTAATATATATTTTTATAATAAATATTATAAATCATATATATTAATATAAAACAATGATAACTATTAGTAAAAATGTAAAAATCTTTAAAAAATTAGAAAGAACTATATTTAATCTTGAAAAATTCTATTTTCAACAGATTTGAATTAATAAATATATTTATAATAAATTGAATATATATTAATATAAAGTGAAATTAGAAAGAATTATTTCAATTCTAAACTAATTTATATTTTTTTCATAAACTATATATATATATATATGCATACAATAAATTTTTAGAGTTTAATAATAATTTCAAGTGTTATATTTAGAGTTATATAAAAATATAGCAAGTCAAATGATACACCGTCTAATACATTTTTAGATTGTAATATACGGTCTAAAATTTCAGACCTGATTGGCACCACACAAAGTTAGAAAAACTGATCTTATGGAATACATTCTTCAGTGCTTTATGACTTCAACACGGCAAGACATGAAGTTAGCAACATCCATCTTATTTGGTTGTAAAAAGAGGTAATGCAAGGTTGAAATAGCCATTGGAAAATAAAAAATTCAAAATTTCATCATTTTCTTCAATCTCATCATCTCACAATTTTTACACGTGTAGTCTCTCAATGAGATGAGAGATCCATGATTTGTTGTTTACTTGTTTGAAGGGAAGAAGAATATTTTTAAAAATGAGACTAGTATACAATTATGTAAGTCATTTTAATTAAGGATTAGATTTTATGTTTTCTTATTTGAACTTGAACTTGGTCCCCTCTTAATTAAGGCACTTAAATCTTTTAACCATTCTACACTTTTTTTAAATATTGTATTGTTATCTTTTAGATTAAATAAAATCTAAATAAGACTTATTGGAAAAGAAGGAATATAATTCTCTATAAAATAACATATTCATAAAAAGCAGAACTTACTTCTATCACGTGCTTTAGATGTACTGCTGTTATTTCTAGTCTTCATTGAGTTAAGCTGTAAAAATACAAGAAAACGAAATTATAAAAAACATTTTAAAAAACTGGATCCTTAGTCTTAAAAGAGTTTGGACATAAAATTAATGAAACAGAGTGAGTCAACTGTCATATTCAACAAACCTACACAATGACTAAAGTCAGTCAATTAACAACATCAAGTTTCCACAGTCCATGATATTGTAATGCTAAAGTTTTTGGCTTGAAACTGTATAAATTTTTTAAATCAACATTTCAGATCAAACTCCATGATCCATCATCAGAATAATGCAAACAACAAGAGAGAAGAAGAATGACTAAAGTCAGTCATTCAAACCTACACAATGACTAAAGTAGAAGCATGACACTGGACATATATTAATGGCTTTGCCATGTGAATGACAACATGGATGTAGAATGATTAAATATGGTGCAAGTGAAAAGATGAATGGCAACATGGCCTATACATTTAGATTGTACAGCATAGCATAATACCATGGATCCCACAGAGGGAATCAGTGAAAAGCTACCAATATGCAGAGGTGTAAAATGCTTACATGGAATTTAAGATCATATATTGTCGTGCAACAATAGATTAAACTTAGTGCAGCCATTTGAATAAAGTGACAAGGATAAAAGATCACAGGCCAGTGCAACCATGTTTTCTGTGAGCACGGGATTACCCAACATGGCAAAGAGAGGAATATTGTGCAGCATTTCAACATGGTGCTAGAGTTTGAACTTCAGCACCAGCCAAACAAGTTCAAGCCAGCCATGCAAGTATATTAAGTTTATTGTGGGGCCAAAAGAATTATGGTGTATCATGTTTTTGATTAAGGTAACATTTTGTATCAGAGTTATAAATCGGAACAAAGGGATTTAACACTGGTACGGCATATATCAATAGGCAGTTAAGTTCGTTCAATAGAGGTATAGGTTATCATCATAAATAAGTTGAACAGAGGCATATATTATGAACATAAACTCAAGCAAGAAGTAACTACCAAGTGCAAGTGAGATGAGGTAAATGTCAGCTGACTCTCTGCTAAAATTTCAAACCAGAAATTAAAAAGTTGCAGGCAATTATTTCAACTCAAGACAATAAAAATGGAAATAGAGGCTAAATGGGTACAGTGGACAGTAAAAATTCCTTTTAAACTACATCTCTACATACTGAACAAAGCAGAAAAACAAAAGTTAAACTCAGAAACATATATGTTTAACCAAAGTAACGATAAACCATTTCATACCTGATAGATATATGAGCAGGCTAGACTCCCACAGCAAATGGACTTCCAAAGCAAATATACAGCACCACAATGTAACAGAAAAACCTCAACTCACGAGATCAAGATGTGTTCTACTACAATGTACAATCTCTGCTCTGCACACATATTCTACAATGGCAGAAAGAAAGATAATGCAGACCTAGCCTCTAGGCTTCATTATGAACTTTCACTTTCAGTACTAAGACCTATTTTTTCTACAAAATGATTTCAAATGTGATGGGTTAATTCTGTGTTATATGAAATGGGTATTTTTATCCAGTGATTGTTATTCCTTGTTGGGCAATGTTGTACAACTAGCATTTTCCATTGATGTGTCTAAGGGAGATTGGAGAGTGGAGTCTTGGAAACTGCTCTTCATAATGTTAATCATGCATAAGTAGAGCTCTGAGTGCTCTGCACCAAAAGTTGAATGAGCTAAAAATAGAAATCAGTTTTGATGCTGCCGCAGGTACCTAAGTTTAATGCATTGCCAATGATAGCAGTTGATTGTATTTCCCCGATGAGATGATTTGAGTGACATGACTGGCCACTATAAGTCAATCTCGAATTAGGATAAAGTGCCTAATGATTCAGAAAACCCTCCTATCTACCAATAGATCCAACGGCCAATACTAACATGATGGTGGATTTTGTGGTGAAATCAAGGGCGATGAAACCAAAGTGGTTTGGAGTTTAATTAGCTGTTAAGTACTAATTCGCCCGTCGAGCTATGTATACATGCAAGTAGGGAGTTGAAATGAAATATTTTAATAACGTTCACAAGGTCACATAAGTCTATAAGATCTAGGAACAGTACAAGACCGTCAGCAAAGAGAAAGACCCTAAACAGTTTGAGATCTTCACTCAAGATTAGCTCTCCGTCAGTGGATTTTGATGATGTAGTTTGTCGTTTTGACCAACCTTGCCTCCTCAAACAAGGTACTTAAATTATCAACTTGTAAGATGTCCTCATAACCCATTGAAAACTAAAGCTTGCTGGTGCTAGGGGATCGATTGAGCTCATGAGGCCGGTCACCCACATTAGTGAAGGCTTAGTTTAAATAACTTGACTTGCAATAGCAAGTTGTCACACATTAAGAACAAAAGCGATGCAGTTTTTAAATTGTCAAATGTATTGTTTAAATGATCAAATTTAATATAAATGAATAAAAAGTAAAGACCTATAAGGAAATTATAAATACAAACATGATCTTATTTGAGCACCTTGACCATCAACCATATGCATGATCATAGGGACTAGGAATACTACGTGATGATGAGAATGATGAATATTGTTGAAGGCAATTTTAGTGATCTTATGTAACAATCTATTATAGTGACCAAACTCAAACATATGCATGAATTCTAATGTGATATTGCTACACACATGATGCTAAAGTGATTAATACCATTTAGATTCCTTATAGATATACAATATATACACATGGATACAATCATTATGTAATGATAAAGCATATATACAAATAAATACAATCATTATGTAATGACTTCACAAACAACAAAAAAATACATGAAAAGCAACTAGATGCACATAAAGACTTGGATCAAGATTGCACAATTAGGATTTTAACATCGAACATGAGGTTTCCAAATATTGAAAGAATTCAGATGTGTTGTGGAGGCCACAAAAAATCAATTACCAAACATTGATAAACAAATATTTAAGAGCAAAGAGTTGCTAGTTATATTTGTTTAAAGAAAAATACCATATTTTTATAAGTGTATTCTATGATAAAAATAATAATAAATATTTATAAAAACATATTTAAGAGTAAGAGTTTTAATTAATAAAGTTACAGAAATAATTTTTTTTAATGTTAAATAATAAATAAAAATTACAATCTTTTAGTTGAGTATTTTAGAATTTATAAAAAAAATGTTTGATAATATTGGTCATTTTTACAAATAGAAATGATATGTACTATAAAATTGATTGTGCAACTACAAACGTGACTCCTTTGTGTGGGTCTAAACTTTAAATATTGATAAGATCTATTTTTATTTTTAGTACTAAATTATATTCTCTTGAACTTTTAGATTTACCTAAAAACTTGGTTGTGTGGTGAAGAGTTTGTCAATGATGAAGAATATGTTTTCCTTTGGTCAAACCCTTAGAATATTGATTTAAAAATTTGTTCAAAGATTAACTTGGATCGTTCATGCAAATTAGAAACAAATACATCAAAATATATCCTAAAGAAAAGAAAAGAAACAAAAACATCAAAATAAATCGAAAACAAAAATAAATTTAAGTGTTAGCATATAATTTTTATTATATTATAAACATAAATAATAGTTGCATTTCCTTACTCATATTCACTTAACAATGTTAAATATTATATAATCTATTTTATTTTTCATAAATTCATACACAAAAATGATGAGACTAAGATTGTGCCTTAGATAATTGTAGTAGAATGGTACCCCTTGTCATCGGCTCTCATTAGAAGAGGTATTAACTTAGGCACATGCTCCATAATCAAATTACATAAATGATTTGAGTTTCGCATAAAACTCTTCATAATTTTTTTTAGACCATATATTCACTATATTATAAATTTTTCTATTAGACCCTCTTGAAATGCTTCTACACACATTAGATAAAACTTTAATATTAAAGAAAACTATTTCTATTTACTAACATACCATGGTGCTCACCCAATACATATTATTTTGGGATATTTAAAAATATCCCCTACACTACTATTTTTTTTTATATTTATTGTGGTTGAACTTGATTCAATGGTGCATTATAAATTCTTTTGTATTTTTATCTTAAATGTAAATTTAGTATTTATTATGCATTTACATTAAATAACACATGATAATTGAATGTTGTATATTAAAAAAAATGAATATTCATTGTGGATGTAACATAGGGCATGCTTGTGCTACTTGGATTTAATATATACTTAAGAAGAAATAGTCCTCTTATATAGATGTTTAGTAGCAAAAACTAAATTTGGAGCTCAAATAAATTATCCCTTTTTCCCAATTCACATATTATCCATTTTTTGAAACTAGGAATAACTAATGAGTCACACTAAGTATAAATTAAGGTTGTTCTTATGCTTTTATTTATTTATATTTGGATCAAGCAAATATGATCCAAATCTAATTATGAGAATAAATCATAGAAGGTTAGAAAAAGAAGTTATGTAGGGAATGGGATCAATATTATGACTAATTATGCATCTCAAAATTGATGTCAAAAATTACTGATGTAATGAGGATATGAAATTTTCACAACAATCTCTTTAAGTGCATGAGTCCCAATTCAAAGATTTTGTGAACAATAGTCCTTTCCAGAGCAAATATTATTATACAACTAATATAAATTAAATAAGTTAGAATGGTGTTTAAAATTTTGGTGATCTCAAGATGAGATCAATTTAATTATTGTTGAAACAGTTTGTTGGAATGCCTTTGGGATCTGTAAAGGCATATCCAAATGTATTGTTGTAATAGGTTTTCAAGATACTATTTTTCAATTATGAATATGTGATTAGATTTGTGAATTTAAACATCGAATGTAGTGGATAGTGAGTAGGATAAAAATTTTGAGTATGAGAAAATATTTTTTGGCATTGTATGGTAGATACCAAAGAGTTTTTCTTTGATGTGCATATTTGAATGTGATATATGCAATTATTTTTCTCAGCGGTCTCAACTTGTGTCTTATCTAGATTAATCACATCTTGATCACATGTATGGTTTCAAAAGAGAAGCATCACAAATTTATAATAATACAACATTAAAAGATTCAATCTAACATAGATAATGTACCATTTTTTTAATATAAATGATTGATTGACTCTAATGGGTCTCTAATACCATATGTTTTTCTTAAACCATCCAGTAAAACATGTCTAAGTGCACGATCCATTTTTTCCAAGCCGAGGTGCATCACAATAACTTGTGTGATGCTATACTTCTATTTGATACTATTAAAGATGACTTGGAACAATTATTCATTGAACCATTGCTTGGTGTGGTAAATACATGTATTATTCTTTAATGGATCAATAGGATCCCTGTATTGATTGACTATAATGGGGCTCTAATACCATATGTTTTTCTTAAACCATCCAAGAAGTGCACGAGCCATTTTTTCCAAGCCGAGGTGCATCACAATATCTTGTGTGATGGTATAAGTTTCTATTTGATACTATTAAAGATGACTTGGAACACTTATTCATTTAACCATTTCTTGGTGTGGTAAATAAATGTATTATTATTTAATGAATCAATAGGATTCCTTTATAGCAATTGATATCTAATCAATTTGAAATATTAGTTTTAGTTATTTTCTATTCCTTATTTGAGAGTTACAATATGCCCAAGAAAATATATTTCTTTTGCACATGTAGTTATTTATCAGTGGTTGTCAAAGCCATGATAAAGCCATTTATTTCATATCCAATTATATAGCTTCAAGGAATGGAAATTTTCTTTCTCCATTGATAGGATTTCCCTAATGTTTTAAACATAATATAAATTCCATGACACTTTGTATTTGCTAATGAAGTCCACTAGTCTACTGAACATGAATTTGTGTAATTATGTTTCATAGATATTTAGAAAGGAATATAATTCTTGTACTCTAGAACTTATGTAATATGATATTGATTGATCAATATTTTATCTCAATAATTAAAATCTCAAGTATAAACATAAAAATGGGGTTTAGGAGGATAGTATTGAGTACATACAATCTTAGTGAACTTGGAATATTTGTTAATAAATTTAAATTCACTTTGCTTTGATGCACTAAGATACTTACACTTAAAAACACTAATGAAGACCCTTTTCCTTGAAAAGGTATTTATTTTTTGCATATGTAAACTTGTGGAAAATGTAATAAGCATTTGATTTTCAATGTCAATTATATAGTGCCTCAAAATAAATATTATCTTATAATACTAGGATGCCAAGATTGACTTTCACTTGGATGAATAAAGTCTAGTGTTGAATTATACTACATAAGTTAAGCATTAGGTTATTGAACAAAGATAAAATTTCCTTCTCTTTCCTTACAAAAATTCCTATACAGTATTTTGAAAATCTACTAAAATTACTTTTCTTACATCAATAGACATTTATATTATAGTTCATCCCTCTTTTGGATTTAAAAAATAAGTAGTCATGCACATATATAAATTATTGTGAAAACATAGTGACATGATAACTATTATTAATATGAACTATTTAGATTGGTTTGCTTACCAAAAAATGAACATGGGGTAGGAATAACATTATGCACATTTTCAGAGCCCTTTTTCACATGCCTCAAAATGCAAAAATCTTAAGTCCTTGCCCACTTTATTGTTGTTGCCTTATTTTAAACCACTATTTATAACCAACTTGAGAGAGTTTAATTGGGTCTCCACTTGTCAATTTTTTGTAGTTTTAATTCTTTGTTATCCCTCATGTGTATATAACATGCTAGTAATTACAAAATTCCCTAGAAAAATTCTAAATGTGGAAGTTTTCAGGTAATTTCTAAGGACTTTGTTGAATGTCAAAGTTTTGGAGTTTCTCTTCCTGGTAAGCCTTTCCTTCCAGAACTCTGCCTTGTTCCTTTGTCCTTGTCAATATATCAAATTTCCTATGTTGGCATTACCAATTTGAGAGAGTTTAAGTGGGTCTCCATTTTTCAAAAATTCCTAAGTTTTATTCTTTGTGCCTATCATGTGTTAGCAATTACAAAAATCCCAAGAAAATTTTCTAAGTCCAATCTATTGAATGTTAGAGTTTCATATTTTCCCCTCTTGGTAAGCCTTTCCTCCCAACTCTAGACAATGTTCCTTTTTTCTTATTTTTTATTATAATAATAGGGAAAGGGCCCTGATGGCATCAGTAACAAAAAAGGCACTAAAACAACATCAGAGGAATAGGCTAGCAAACAACACCAACCAAACCAACAAAAAAAACCCATGAAAGTATCTGTTAAGGATCCCATATGAGGGCACATAGGTCAAAATTAAAGTATTTCATAGGCTCATAGGCCACATAACCATCCATAATATAACCAAAAGCATTAGAAACTAAATTAAAACTATCCCATCTAAGGGCACATAAGCCAAAATAAAAGTAAACCATAAGCTTGTAGGGCACATAATCATATTCCTCCCCCTTGATTTTAAAGTCATCACTCTCCATACCCTCGCTGCCCTCTTCCATCTCAGGTTCAAATTTCTCAATTATCAACAACTCCTCTTCCTCCACAACTATGTATTTTCCTTTATTTTTTTCTTCTTTCAGTGGAAGCCATCTTTTCTAGTCTTGTCGATCTTCTGCCACCTCTTAAAGGGCCACCAAGCCTCTCTTCATTCTCCTCCTTCTAAAACCCTTATGAATCCTCAAAGATGGTAATAATATTTCCTTGCTTCAGATTCTTGTTCAATTTTTTTTATTTTGGAGATTCCAGTAAGAGAGGAGAGCGTTTTCTCTTTTCTGGTGTTGCTTTTAGCAACTCCAACTCAAAAGAGTTCTCATCCAACATAGGCCTTGGATTAGAGGCTGGCTTTTTGTTACAGAGAGTTGGGATTTTTGCAGCAGCCGAGGGGATGCCTTCCATGTGCACAATCCTAGGAGAGGGGAGCCTAGGGTTATTTCCAGGGGTAGGGTTGTCGTTCTCCTCAACAATAGCATTATTCATTTCAACAATCCTGGGTGGGTTTTCATTTCTCATGATTAAATGGTTGTCGTGTGGGTTATTAGCCAAGACATATTTGTAAAGGGCCATAATATATAAGCCCTTGGTGTAGGGGAGGCGAGGCACCTTTCTCAATATTTTGTTGCATAGAGTAAATAAAATAAAATGAAAAATTAATTTTGTCATTGTGCCTAATGTGATTCAAGATAGTCCAAAGTGGTAGGCGTGTACAGTTATATACCTACCCTCTAAAGTGAAATAGCACATGACAAACATACTAACCATGGAAAAAGGTGAAGGGAGATCTAGGCATGCGTAGCCATTATGGAATCTCATCAAATCCTCATCTTTATGAAAGAATTTATCAATAAATATTTGATACTTTGCACCACTTTTCTTCACAACCTTCATACCTTTATCTGCCAGATCAGTGGCCTCAACTATCAGCTAGGTCATCACTTTGAATTTAACATCTCCAATAGACACTTGACCGCCCTTCTAAGAATTGACAAACTTGGAAGTCAACTTCTTATTGTAGTTGTGCATGGATTCAAAGAAGGGAACCATACCAAAATTTTTAAATATCCTCCACAAATCAACATTCTTCTTGAGGTCATTATAGTTGGGTCATTCCATGTGCTTCCTTAGACCTCCCATTTTAGTAGAATGTAAATTCTTCTCACCCTTCCTCTTTTTAACAGTCTTCTTCATATCACTCCCAGGCTCTTCAACTCTCATGTAGAAAGAAATGTTACCCCTTAACTTTCAAACATAGTTTCTATTGCTTGTAGGAAATAAAAATAAGCTTATGTAATAGTGATTAATCTAGAAAATGATATTAACAATACTCACGAGTGCAAGGACAATCAAAATATGATTATCCATCACCTTATGAAATCTTTCTAAAAAGGAGATAGCAAGCCCTTCCTCGAGAATGAAGTTCGAGGAGATATTTGACACACAAATAAAATTTGAAAAGATTGAAGCATCATCTTTACAATTAATCTTTTGATACAAGAGGTATGCTCCTTTTTCCTTGTTGATATATCATAATTTACTATGTTAGCATACCTTTCATTTGTCTCCCTTTCTCATTCCCTTTCCCTATTGGAATTGCAAAAATTTCCCTTACATTTTTTGGTGTTTCAAACTTCCTCTCACCATGTCTTTTATTCAAACCCTAACTCCCCAATCCTTCACATTAAAAATTACCTTTTAGAGCTAAATATTTAATCCTCCCCTTACTAGTGTACTATTTCCTTGGTACCCCAAACTCTAATCCCTAACACCTTTCCCTATACTATCTCATTGGGATTATGAATTTGGGAATATCCATATTTAGGTACCTTAGAGAAATCTCTCACAACACCCAAATCCTTGATCCTTACTAAGTTACCTATTGAAGCTAGAGTTTCAACCATCCCTTTTTATACTTGTACCTTTTCCTTTGTATCCCTAATCGTCAACTTTTGACATTTCCTTCTATATGCTTTATTAGAGTTTGTGATGTAGAAATACCTCTCATTTGGTACAAGGTATGAGACATCCATGAATCTTGATCCTTAACACTTTTCACTATATTACCTTATTGAGATCATGAGTTTGGACTTATTCTTATTTGCATGCCTAAAGGGGTCAATTTCTTATTTCCCTCGATCCCCAAAAAAATTATAACTCTCATATTTTGTATTATTTATTCCCTTTAATTTTTAGTGGTTTAGACCCCCTCTTTCTAGAATTCCTTTCATTTGAACCTTTAATCCTCAATAAGTTACCTATCAGAGTTATATTTTTAGCCATCCCTTTACTCAAGTACATTTTCCTTGGTATCCTTGATCCCTAACTTCTAACACTTCCTTCTATCTATTTTTGTTAGAGTCAAAGATGAAAGATATATCTAAAGTGGTAATTCTAGCATGTGTTATAAGCGAACCTCAACCAATAAATTTTTTCATTTTGTTATCTTATCTTATCAAGATTATGGGTTCATAAATGTCCTTATGTGTGTTATAAGCCATCCTTTATTCCTAATCCCAAAAATCTTGACAAAAGGAACAAGTTAGACCAACAAGTTCATGAGTTCACAAACTTGTTGAAAAGATAAGAAAAGAATAAAGAGGTTCAACATATCAGGAAGTTAAAAATTTCTTGAACTCCTTGACATTATAACAAGCTAAAGGAAAAAAGTTGAAAGACTGAATTTTTTTACAAGTTTCTAGTATTCCAAAAAATCGACAAAAAAATAGACAAAGACAAAGAAGATGGTTTGTCACTGAGTTTGTAGGTTCTCAAGTTTGTTGAAATTGTAACATCATAAATAATTTCTTTCCATTTTATTGACAAAGGATAGGAGGAGTTTCATCAATAGTTTCTGAGTTCTCACAAGATCCATTTATAATATGTATCAAAGAGGGAGCTCTTGCAAAAGGAAAATGAGAAAGAAAACTAAATGTAATAAAGGTAGAACAATTCAGGGTGAAACTATTTTTAGTTGCAAGAGTAAAAATACATGTAGATATGAGCTTGGAAAGCAATTTTTAGTTATAGAAGAGGATAAACTTAAAGATACCATGGAATATTCCTTTACACCCTTATATAGTTATAGATATAGAGCTTTAGTTCATGTGTCATTCTAAAATTTGATATGGGTTTCTTCCTTTCCTATAAATATAAATCTTTGAGCATTGTAATAGGTTCATTCTTGGGTTTTGGGATTAAAGGCTTCTAGAAATCTCTAGGCCAGTCTTAGGTTCATGTTTGTAATTGTTTTGGTTTTGTAATGTCAAATTGATGTAAAAAAATTATTGCTATGGGAATTATTGGATTCTAAGTCTAATTTATGTTATAACATTATAATGTTTGTTTAGTAAATGAATATAAGACTTATTCATGTTTTTCTTTGTATCTTGTCTCCATTTCTTTTTAGATTCTTTAGGGAATTTGACAAATTTCTAGGTGTATGTTTGTTGTACTTGTGCCAAGGTTTGGTTAGTTCGTATTCAAGGGATACAACAAAAGTTCCTATTATGAGTTTCTTGTAATTGGGAGCCTTTGTAATTTTATATGCGTGATTTGCGAGCTAGGAAAGAATTATTAAGAATGGGTTTCACTATTTAGGACATAAAGGTATTTGAGAGTCTAGGTTTTACAAGGAAGAACCATGTGACATTGGCTTATCTAGCTTGTGACTTTCTCTACCATTTTTATTTTGATTAGATTGGGCACAGGAAAGGGTTCTAATCCATACAAAATAGCCATGAAGGAAAGCAGTTCAAGTCTCACCAAGAATGAGAAAAAATGAAACAAACTAAAGAAAAAGAGGGAGAACCAACAACAAAAGAGAAACCCAACAGACAACTAGCAAACCCAACTACATGTTACCCAAAAAATTTAGGCATTTGATAGCTTGCCATTCTTTGCTTATAAATTCCATCTTCTCCTCAAAGGATAGCTCTTTGGGACTTGTGCTTTCTTCTTCGATATGACCTATAAGACTAGTATTATGAGTGGTGTCTTTTTCTTTAACTTTCTTCTTTTTTCTATTGTAAATGTTAGTTAAGTCTGAGGGAAGAATCTGAGAAGTAGTCTCTTCCAAATTGTGTTTGGATCTCCTCTTCTCCAACTCTTGTTGAAAAACCTAGAGATTACTAGCAATGTTTTTAATAGAATATTTGCAAATAGAAATAATCTCCAACAAGTTCTTGTAAATATTTGAACTTAGTTGGTTTTTATAATTCCAACCTCTTTTTCAAGTATTTTCTGGTCGTCAAGGGTACATGTAACCTATTTTATGTTCTTCACATCCTTATCCAATTGATCCCATTTGTTGAGGCTAACAACAATCCTTTTGAAAAATTCCTATACATTTTCATCAATATTCTCCTCTAGCTACTCTAAATATTTAGCTAGTGCAAGGGATTCTAACTTAAGTATTTTTTTACATAATTCCAATAAGAAATTTTCCACTTCAAAATGCCATTTGAATATTATACGCCTTGCAAATTTTATTATTATTTTTTTCGATTTGGGTGCACAAGTTACAAGCTTGTGAATTATTATGTAAGTTAAAAGGATTGGGGGTGTTAGGGATTTGAATAAACTAGGTTTCAAATAATTCCTTAGGAAATAGATTGGCACTGGAAGGGGGAGAATGTTGGGTAGAATCTTGACTTGGCGAACTTGAAGGGGAAGACTCATCATTAGAAATAAAGATGCATTTTCCTTCTAGGGGTTCCTCAAAGGATTTTTTAAGCTCTATAAAAGTAAGGGAATGGGTCAACCATGGGGTTTGGGTCCACAGGGGGAGAGATATGGTCCATCAAAGGTAATGGGGTATTCGATTTTCATTTCTTTTGAGTGAGACCCTCCTCATTTTGGATTAGAGAGGGATTATATATCTTGAGATGAATAAGGTACACCATGGTAAGGGCCAAATTATAATAATAGAGTTGATAAATAAGCCCTTGGTGAAGGGGCGTTGATTTACCAGTAATTAAGACTTTTTGAACTGATTCTTCCAAAGAAGAAACAACCAAAAAGAAAAATTATTTTTGACATTATGAAAAAATAATTCAACATTGGAAAGGGATAGGAATGTAACCTCTCATAGCATCCCTCAAGAGTTATATACCTCATTAACACCTCTAATATCTTCTTCCAGACTCTAGGTAGCTTGTCCTTATTGAAGCCATTCTGCAACTTGTTCACTTTCTCAGTGCATTTCAGAAACTTGCTCATAGCCTTCTAGTAGTTGTATTTGATCTCTTTAGGATTAATCACACCCTCCATAGGAAGACCCCTTGTAGTGGCAATTATCTCAACAAAATCTTGGAAGGAAATTCCTCAAACATAGACTATACCAAACTTCCAAGAATTAGAAAATTTTGTTGAGAGAACATAACCGTAGTCATTCATGGCTTCAATACAGGGAGAAAGTTTTCCATTTTGAAGAATAGGCCACACCTCATGATCACTCTTGAGGCTTTCACAATAATTTAGTTCAATTGGAAGCATGTCTCCCCCATAGTTAATAAGAGGATAATAATAACAAAGGAGTGGCATTAGTTGGTTTGGAGGCCAATTAACCGGAAGCTTCTTTGATCAACACCAAGGTAGGGGCTGCAATTTGATTTAGCATGATTATTTGAGAAGGGATGATTAATCTCCTTCTTAATTATTTTATAATTAGGGAGCCCACAAAGTGTAGGATCCATCATTTCAAATGAATGAATCGATATTTTCTTTGACATTAAGGATTTTGATATCTCTTGCCTCATGTT
>VDFB02047430.1:0-25074 GCA_007258455.2 Sequoia sempervirens
AAGTTTAGAACTATGAGTCATCTAAACGAGTCAAAACTCATCTAAGTTTAGAATGTTAAATTAATTCTCATAAAAGTTGTGGAATGTGGCTTTACGATTGCCAATTGCATTTGATTTATAGTTTCGAAAGATTCTTCAAAAAGTAAAATCAAAATTTGCGTGTATCTTCCAATGAAGGCGTTCCCTTAGACCAGATTTTTGTGAGACGTTCTGTCAAACAGCTGGCTGCCTTGTCTTATGCTTTCACGTATTGTATACTTTCTACAGTATATTATCTGATATAACATCCTCCTCCTATAATGCTTTGGCATTTATCCATACCTTGTTCCAAGGCGGCGCAAGCAGAGGAGGATGCTGGTAAAGGCGTGGAAGGTAGCTTTACAACTACTCGAATTTGCTTGGAAGTTTTAAAAGCCTTTTCTACAGGGCCACAATTCTTCAATTATTCATGCACCTCATCTACGCTTTTATAATCTGCATATATGACGAATGGCTCAAATGGCAGAGTTTTGGACCCATTTTTTAAGTGGCAAAGTTTTGAACTCAATGTGTAGCATGGGCTCGGTTTCGGGCTAGAAACATTGTTCCACGTGAGTCCCACGTGCCCGACCACCAATAACATTTGACTTTTATATAAAAAGTGCCCTTGACGGGGTGTCGGAGACCGTTTGTACTTTCGTCGTAGTTACAAACTACAAATAGAATTCGTATCTCAACACATTTTAACATGCAATTTTAAGTGGAATCCCACCTTTTAAATTTTGAAATATGAGCGTAGCCACACATTCTAATTGGACTTGTATTTGTAATGATGATATAAAATTTTGTAATGATACAATAAAGTGTGTATATATCTAATATAAGGGTTTTTTTTTTTTTTTTTAAATTGTGAAATCTTTGAGCAGTTTTAACTTACATGGATTGTTATACATGTCATAATCCACTCATCAATTTGAGAGTTCCATTTTGGATTCATTATCCCCATTCAAATGTTCTCTTAGACACATCATAATGTGCATCATAAGTTGATCAACAAGTGTAACTCCCTCTTATAGCTCCTTTCTATATCCTATATGGTTTTACATTTCCAAGGTGAGAGACCCAACTTCTAGAGTCATGAATTTTAATTTGAGAGGTCATTGGGGCCCTTTACTTTACATTATAGAGCTTGAAAAGTTCCACACAACAAGTATCCTTAGAAGAGGTGATGAAAAACCAAGAATTGCTTTTTTTTGCCCAAAAATTTGAGTTTTATATTTCATAGATTGAAAAATGCATTCTTTATATGTTGAACACTAGGATAAAGGTTGAGACACCTTCTTAACAAGATTCTATTTATTTTGAATCAAATTATTTATGTTAACTAGTCTAGGGATGCCATCATTGTAGCTTAAACATGAGTTTTTATCTTTGCAATCAATGTTGATGTGCTTTAATGTATATTTGTTGATGATTTTGCTAGTAACAATATGCATTATTTATAGTAGTTGTTTCCTATTGTCTATTTCACTTCCAAATAGTTTTTTTATTGTTTTAGATATTTTTTCCTTAGATGATTGTATTTCACTTACCTTCATGTTGAGACAAGAATAGCAATTATTTCAACATTTTTTTCATGCTTGTAGAGAAGCCTTGGAATTTTATGATTTTCTTTATCATCCCTTTTCTTTCCCTTTCGTTTATTTTATATCTTTCCCTGAACATTTGCTATTTTTTATCATATGGATAGATTAGGAGTAGTTCAGGTTTAGAGCAAGGTTCCTTATTCTATATTGATATATTCTATTGTGAGAGAATTCAATATTATTTTTTGGTCCAATACATCCCATTTTATGCATTGATATCTTTTGTAAGGGAAAGACCTAGTTTATATGTAGTCATCCTAAAAATATGGATCAGTAATTATAGGCCCCTTGTGAAATGACAAGACATCAGCCTCTAAATTATCTTATAGTACCCAAGACCTAACAAAACTAAGCCTTGGGGAGATTCTCCTTGTTTTCTTTTAAGACGAGTCGTATCTTGATTCATCCTATGTTGGTCTATGTCAAACTATATTGAAGTGGTAGATAACATTTTTGTTTGATACAAAATTCTTTCTATCCATTACTATGTATGTGTTATTTTATGTTCCTAACTTTCCCAAAAGTAGTTTACTTTTTTTAGGTTATATGCATTCATGATTATTCCAATTAGGGGAAAATTTGAGGAAATATTTCATCTTTTCCATAGTGATTAGACATAACTGCTCGTGTTATTTTTATCTATGTATAATCATTTTTTTATGCACTTAATTTATCAAGAATAAACCAAAATTTAAATACTCAAATTATCATTCTTTTACTCATTCAACTTCAGGTTTATTTTATCATGTTTATGCTCATTTTATGTACACATTGTCATATTAGTGTGCTCTATTTGTATCCACTCTATCTATCTCCTTGATATGTGTGTCCCTTTGTGGAACTCAAAATCAAGGGGGTGTATCATTAATGATTATAGTTTCATTTTATGCATAGTTCATAATTTTATTATAGATTATAGCTCAACTTATTATGCTTCTAGTTGTGTTCATTGTTTTCATGCTACTCAAGTATGCAAATGCTCATGTAGGTTTGCATGCACACAAAAGTGGGGGAAATGTAAGAGTGAAAGGTAAATCCTTAACACTTTTTTTATTTAATTTTATACCACTTTTCATGTGTGTGACACTCCCACTAACCCCAAACTTAAATTTAGACCAAAAAAATCATCTTACCTATTCTTAGAACTTTCCTTTATCAAGTCCATGATCATAGACCATGCAACATTGACCCGGTTCAAGGTTGTCGATGGCCTTGACCTATATTTTCTAATTTCAAAATTAATTGTGGTCACATGTTAACTCAATCCCAACCAACCATTATTTTCCAATTAAAATGCCAAAATTTTCAAATTTGCACCTTTGACATGTATAAAAGGACGTCACTCCTACGCCATATCAAAAAGGAAAAGATTGTTTAACATCATTCACTATCACTCCAAAAAGAAATTTTTAGAATAAATCAAAACTTTATCGTATCTCTACTTTGCATCTAAAATAACTCAAATATCTATCATAGCTTTATTGTGCAATAGTCATTTTAATTGTACATAAAAAATCTCACATTAAGACTTTTTAAAACCCTAGTTCTTGCATTAGATCACTCTAACATTTATTGTGCTTATTTCATTGTACAAAATACTAAACACTTAGTGCATCATTCTACTACACCACTATTATCCATTTACACGTGTTGCATATCATCTTAGTGTGTCTTCTAACTCCTTCCAAAATCATTAAATCAATCAACAAGGTTTGACCAAGGCAAAAAGGGGAAGTCACTTCCATACCCTTATATTAGCAAAGATTGAATGGTATTTTTTAACACTGCCAGGTTTTTCATTTGCAATTAGATGTAAAAGAGAATATTTATTACAGTTACACAATTCCTAAAGATTCAAGGTTTAAGGTCATATAGAAGATTTAAGGTTTTACTTTTAAATTCAAGGTTATAGGTGTGAGGATCAAGGTTACAAGTGCAAGCTTAATCAAGTTTTATGCATAAATCCAAAATTTGTAGAGCACAATCATTACTTGATATAATTATTTCGTTGTAATCTCATATTTCAAGTCTCAAGCCCTTATCATAATTAATTTAATCTCCTCCTCTTCAATATCAAAGTTTACATTTCATTTCAATTATAATATTATATGTCAAAACTATTTTAAATATATTTTTGAAAACTCGATTTATATATATCATATCAACATGTCCTTTCCAACAATTATATTATTACTTAATATAAGATTAATTGATGAATTTATATGGATATCTTGAGTTCCTACTCTATACTTAAAATCAAAACCAAAAGAAATCTTATTAGAATCTAAAAAAATATTTAAATATAATTAAAAATACATCTCTCATAATTTTGAGATATGCATTCCTCTTAAATATAAGATAGACCAAAAGAAAGATGCATTGCAAGAAACATTTATTCTTTCTTGCAGTCTTCCAATATCTATACTTTTGTCCATTTCTTCTATGATACACTATTCCACCCTTTATCCTTTTACTTTGGCATTGCTTGCTACAATAAGTTTTCATTAAAATTCTTCTCCTAAAAGTGGATAAGAACAAATCATAAATGAGAAGCCACCTATAAAGTATCTATTTGAAAATAGAACATTGCTTGTAAAAGATTACAACTGAAATCTCCAATGTTGACTAAAAATCATTAAGTAATAGTTAAAAACTTTATCTTTATAATAAATTTAAAATAAACATAAAAGTTAATAAGAATGTAAATTTACCATAACAAGTCTTTTATTTACAAAATCATTAAAAGAATATAAAAGTAAATGTGTAAATATGATAATTGCCATGAGCAAAAAAATATTGTTTAATTTATTAAATTTGTTTTATATTAATATTTTCCTTAAAATAAATTAAACAAACCGCTCGAAAGTTAGCTTCTACGGAGGTGCTGCTGGAACAACTTGGATGGCAAGCAACATGCCAGATTTGAACGATAGACCATTTCATGCTCGCCGCTTTGATTCCTTAAATCATTATATAGCTTTGGAAAGACAAGAAATCATTTACCGGTTTCGGTTCTGAAATGATGGATGATTTCACGCACTGTCATGACGATAATATTTCTGAAAAGACTCACTTTTATGTGGGATTGGAGAGATGTATTGAGGATTTGAAGGGACATTTGTTCCACAGCCATGTGTCGGTCGTTGGTGTGCATGGTATGGCCGGTGTTGGGAAGACAACTCTTTCATTGGCTCTATGCAATGATCTCCAAGTTAAAGGTATGTACCTACTAAATTATTTTCATGATTTTCTGAATGTTTTAAGCTTTTATTTAAAAAGCTACCTATTTTAAATTTATGGGTTTTATTTTCTCATGTCAAGATTTTAGGTACGTATATAAAAAGAGATATCTAGAACATACCAAACTGTGTTCTTATGGTATTGCGTATGATGCAGGCGAAACTCTGTATCGTAATCAAACTTTTGTTTATATGCACTCTTCTGAAATTATACGGAAATTCCTTTTATTTCTGCTATGTTAGCTCTGTTCTGCATACAGATAACTCGGTATAGAATTTAACATGGACGCAGCAAAGAGGGGAGAAGTTATTAGCAAGGAATCATGAAGCAAAGATATTAAAACTTGTACCGAGCAGGAAAATACAAAAGACACTTTTCTATCGGCGAAGAAATGTTTACAAATCTCTCACTCCCTCTTTCTTCCCAAGCTTAACGAATGTATTCCTAAATACAATCACCAGTGAGTAAAAAGTCCTACAATAGGTTCTAAATAACATTTTTTTTCTTAATCCCACAAATACAGAGTAGTTATAGATAGTTTGTTCCAATTTCTACCGCTACACAAATATTATATTAATTCATAATGATCAAATACTATATTAATTCTATACGCTCTAGGAAAATTCACCACCAATAATTTATGGTAAAATTCGCGGCCAACCTTCACCGTCAATCACCGTCAAACAACTCATCGCCATGACAAATTCATCTCGTGGAAAATTATTAATGCGATGAAAATTATTAATGTTAATGCGATTAATTATCCACGGAGAATTGGTGATGAATTTTCCTAAAACCAATTCTACAATATGTGGTGCATCATCTACCTCTTATTTTTTCATATAATTTTTTTTTCTACTTTGAATTATATGTTGGATCATAAATCATCTTATTTAATAAAATTGTTTTCTTTCTATTTTTCCAACTTCTTATAAGATTAAACCCATTTTTATTTGTCTTTCTCCACTAAAAACCATTTTAACTTTTCTCAAAAGAAATTTTTTTGCAGCTCTACTATTGCTATCATTATTTCCTTCAGCTTTATCCTCTTTTATTTTCCTAGTTCTCCTATATATATATATATATATATATATAATTGGTTGTGTGCAAGACAACACTTAGTATTGTTATTTGTGGTACACTCTTTTGCGATTGCAACAATACTAGACAATATGTTGTAGAAAATATATTTTCCTTCAATTATTCTGATTTCTTCTCCAAAATAGAGATGGTTTTATTCTACCTTTTTATCAAATAAGGAGATTTTCAAGACATCCCTCTATCTATGCCTTCTCTTTTGTGTTCTCTAATTCAATATGACCTCATCAAATATGAGGCTTTCAAAGATCTCCTAGTTATTCATCTCTAATGTGGGCTACTTACACAATTGCAACAACTTAGGCAACTTCTAGTAATAGGCTACATTCTTCTTCATTATTATCTTCTAAATCTTCTTTTCCATGGTAATCATTACTATTCAAGGTAACATAACATCTTTACCCCATTCATATATCTCATTAAAATCAAATTCTTTGCGAAGCACATATAAGGGATTTTCATCCACAAGTAATTATGTTGACTCCGTGAGGGATTTAATCTTTCTTTGTTGTAGCAATGTCATCCCTTAGCTAATCCTAGCCTTTGTGTTTTTCCTCTCTAAAAATAACTCTTGCTAACAAGGTGAATATTTATTCTCACCAATTATTTTCACCTTCTCACATTTCTTAAATTCCTTTGTTTAAATTTATTTTTCTTTGCTTCCCATTATTGCTTTCCTCACACCACTCTAAAATCCACCATAATTTCTTTACTCGAACTCCAATTTTTGTAGCTTTATTTGTTTTCCTTTTGTTGGATTCTACCTCTTTGTTTTATTTTTTCTTCTAATTGTGTTATCCTCTTATTTGTGTTATAACACAACTACATCTTTGCATTCACAACCATAGCCATTGCTCTCCTATGAGTTATTCAAAAGTATTCTATATAACTACTAAATAGAAAACTTACATATAATCTTCCCCCTCTCCAATGAATTGAATTAACCTTTATTTATTTAAAGAAATGCATTGTAATTGTAAAATAATGTAGAAATTCATTTCTTTAACATCTAGATAACTCGATGGAGAATTTAAAATCAATGCAACAATAGAAGATAAGTTATTAACAAGGACCCATTAAGAACGACATACGGAAAATTTACTGTTAGTAATTCACTGATGGAAAATTCACCACCAACACTTCACAGCGAGAAAATTCACCACCATGACAATTCACCGCATGAAAAATTAATTGCATGAATTTTTGGCGGTTAATTTTCCATGGCGGTGAATTGCTGGTGTCAGTGAATTTTTCCACGGTGAATTGTTGACCATGAATTTTCCGTGCTCGCGGTGAATTTTCCTAGAGCCATTAAGCACATATAATAAAACTTATGTGGAAGGAAAATATGGAAGAAATTTCTATTAACAAAAGAATATTTACAAATTGCATACTCATTTCTTTCTAATTGGTTTCCTAAGTACAATATAAAGGTATTAATGAGTAAAAACATATATTTTGATTATCTAAGTCTATAAATAACATATAAACAATAATTGCTCTCTTAATTCCAAAAATAAGTTAGTTACACATAATTGTTATTATTAGAAAAACTATTTGCCCCAATTTCTACCACTACACAAACACTACATTAATATTAACGATCTACAGAAACATTACATTAATTCCATAATCTAGGATCTTCCTATAAATCCAATATGATTGGCATATGTTCTTTTGCTTCAAGAAGCATCAAACTCAAAGTTTTTGTTTAATATTTATCGATATATCTTATATAAGCAATGCCATTTCTTGTCTAGTTTTCATCAACTTCTTTAAGTTGAGCAAATGTTAGTCTTTTTGTATTTTGATTTCCATGAAAATTATTTAATTATCAAAAATTATTTTTAAACATCAAATAATTCAAAAGTTGATGACAATTTTTTGTCATTTAATATAAGATAACTATTTATTATTTGTATGCATTGATGAGATGTAAAATTATCACTAATTATTTGACCATTGTAATTTTTGAACATTCATTTATATATTTAAATTTAATTAATTATCCTATTTATTTAACATATCATCATGTAAAAAATGCCTCTTGAAAACACAGGCAAGAGAACTTCGTTACCAAGCATCTCTTAAATATATTGCACAACAATTTTTTTTACTATAATAAGTGGGTCTCTATGCTACATGGTTTAGGTTAAAGGACATTTTTTTCATGATGTTAAGATATTTAGTCTAAAGCACACTTGTTTTTTATGGATGCCAGATTATTTTCACAACAATGTGATTTTTGTCACCGTCTCACAATCCCCGAACCTAAAAGGGATATTAGAGACTATTTGGGAGAAGATATGTAGAAGGGAAAGACCAGAGTTTAAGGATGTGGAAGATGCACACATAGAGCTACACCAGTTGATTCTGAGTCAATCCAAGCCAACTCTAATAATTTTGGATGATGTTTGGTCTAAACAAAGTTTGAAAAATTTATTATTTGAAGGTACAGGATACAAGACACTCGTAACTACCAGAGACAAGTCCACCATACCCACAAACCACTCTACACAACTCTATCAACTACCATTGTTGAGCCCAAAGGATGGTCTGTCACTTTTCTGCTTCTGGGCTATTGGACAAACATCAATTTCAAGTGATACAGATGCAAATTTAATGCAGGAGGTATGGATTTTTGTAAATATCATTTTTTTTTTTTTAGTTTAATGTTAAATCAATTTTTTTTTATTATTTAGATTTGTTATCCTTCAAGGTCTGCCTCTAAATTTTCTTATACATTTTCTGAATTGCAGGTGCTTGCAAAATGTGATGGTCTGCCACTCGCTCTAAAGGTGATTGGAACTTCTTTGCATGGGGAACCCCACGAGGTCTGGAAGAACAAGCTTTCTAAAGGAGAATACATATCAGATTATCACGAAAAGGGGTTGTTTAGATCATTGCAAACCAGTATTGACTCCTTGGACAATGTAGCCAAGGAGTGCTTTTTAGACTCTGCAATATTTCCAAAGGACAGGAAAATATGTGTTGATGCACTATTGGACATTTGGGTCTATGTTCGAAAGCTACAGAAGCATGAAGCTTTTGCCATCTTATCAGAACTCGCAAACAAAAGCCTGTTAAATTTAACTAGCAAATCAAGGTAATTGTTTTTCCTTTTATATATTGTATCTCTTGTTATTATGTTTTTCAACACTAAGCTGACATGCTTGCACTTAACAGGGGAAGTACAACAATCTCATATGAAAATGCCTCGGAGTTATACATTTCCCAACATAATGTAATGCGAGATTTGGTCTTGTATTTGGCACAAAAAGACAATGTAGTCCACAGCAAGAGGTTGGTCATAACAAGGATGGAGTGTAGTTTTCTAGGGGGAGGGGAGTTGATTAATGATGGTGCATTTGACACTCAAATTCTCTCAGTTCTCACAGGTGAGTTATTCAAAAACTTACACATGCATTTTGGCTATTTCATTGAAATTCTAGCCATATTTTTAGTGTTCACCCTTGATGTCAAATTGTAGAATAGAATTGAATTTCAAACATGATTTTCTGCATACTATAAGGTTTACATGACTCCACTTAGTAAACTCAACAGCCTGTTATAAAGCTTTGATATTCCAATCACTTGTTCAGTGTGTAAACTACTAATCAAAAAATGGATGCTTTAATGTCCTACTCCCTGATAAGTAACAATATGCCAAACTATATTTTTCAATCCTCATACCTTTTCATGGTGTAACATTAAGTACCCATACAAGCATTCTTATTCCCATATATGTTCCCATTCCTGGATTCAACTTCAGTATGAAGAGAATATAACCATTATAACTAGTAGTCAGAATTTAATTCAAAAGGTTCTAACTGGATTTCCTTTGTGATTTATACATGCAGAACCTATGGAGGAAAATCACTGGCCTGCTATTGATTTTCCCGAGACAGAGGCTCTGTTGTTACTCTTTACTTCGAGAGAATACTTTCTTCCTCCGTTTTTGAAATCCATGAAAAAACTAAAAAATTTGATGGTATTCAATTACTGTACAAAGAAGGCAACAGTGAAAGGTCTAGCCGTCTTATCTTCACTCCCTCAACTCAAGAGTGTCCGCTTGGAGAGGTTGATTTCACCCCTTGTTGAGAAACAGAGCATTGAAGAACTACAGAACTTAGAGAAAATATCTTTGAGCTTATGTGAAGGATTTAGAAATATATCCACATTCAACACAACCAAGCTACAAGATTTTAACCTGGACCACATCAGTGATTTGGAAGAGTTGCCTCTTGAAATCTGCAATATGCCCTCCGCTCTGTCATGGTCAATTACCAACTGCCATGTGCTTCAGAATGTACCATATGATCTTGGAAATATGAGTCATCTAAGAATACTAAGGTTATCGGCATTGCCAGGCCTGAAAGAGCTTCCAGCATCAATTGGAAAACTTGAACAGTTGGAATATCTGGACATTTCAGTTTGTGAACGCTTGAAAGTACTTCCAAAGGAAATAGGGCAACTAAAGAAACTGATCGAGTTTGATATGAGGGAATGTTCTCGTTTGACAAGGTTACCCACAACTGTTTGTGAACTACGTTCCCTGAAGCTTGTCACCTGTGATGAGAAGATTGGAAAGCAGTGGATGAAAGCCAAGAACATTTCTATTCCCGAGCTTAAAGTTGAAATTGTGGAACCACACTTCAGTTTGGACTGGCTTGAAGATTAACTTATTTTCAGTGTTCCATGGGGATGCGCCCCCCTCGCCCCCTTCCCGCAAAAAAAGACCTCTGTGTTTCGGAGACTTGGGACTCCCTCCACCATCCCACCAACAGTGCCACCATCCCACCACCAGTGTTGCTGTCTCTAAGACACCACTAGGACTTCAAGGACGCTGGGGTGTCCTCAAAACATTTAGGAGACTCCTAGTTGTCTCCAAGATGTATAATTCTTATACTTATACATCTTTTTGTAACTATTTTTTCAAGTACTATATGTATTTCAGCACCCCGCCACCCCCCGCCGCCATCCCCTTGCCATGCCCCCGTCGCCCACAAACTTAGACCCCCGTCCCTGCATCCCTGAAACACGTCCACTGTTGTCCCCCCGTCCCCATCCTCGAAACCCGTGGAACACTACTTTTTTTCTTATTCCTTGTTTCTTTGTGAGACAATGTTGACATCCTTTTATAATAATAATATATTTGATTTTGTGATGGTTTTTAATATTTGAAGTTTTGTATTATATTCTATGATTCATTTTTTAAATGAAAATGGAGTATAATGAAAATGTTATAAATTGTCACACTATCAAAATTAAAAAATTATGTATATTGATATCATGATTTTTGAAAATTTCATGTATAATTTTCAAATGGATTTTATTATTCACTATCAGAAATCAATATAAGAGATCGTGATTAATTATTTTGACATGTTCAATGCATAAACGGTCTATGGTTTGTAAATTCATAATGGTCGGATTAGATTAATTATTTTCTTGTACTTAGCGGATTACACTAGACTCATTTTTTGTAAATATAGATTAGATTCATCCAAATGCAAATAACTTTTAATCATTTTTCAAAACAACAACATAATCAAATAAAAAGAAAAATCTCAAACAACAAAATAGATTGTAAAACTTGATATCTTTAATTTTCAATATTGTTGTATGCATGAATTTTGTGAATTTATAATTAGAAATTATCTTCCTGTATTTGCCTACTATAGTGTAGATAGGCTATTGAAATTTTTGGACAAAATAGTTGTTGAAGCAAGTGGGCGTCTACTTTTAATGAAGATGTGGCATTGACCATTTATATAAGAAAAACATCCCTCTCAAATATTCTTGCAAAAAAATTGAAAAACGTGAAAAAGATTTGAGTTAAAAATAAATTAGATTGTCGGATTCAAAATACCACATATCTTTGAATTTAATGGCAACAATGTTGTTGAGTGTCCTCACATCGGTTGGAGTAAACTAGAACTTTGATGGATTAACTTAGGGAATCTCGGATCAAGTGGAAGGGGGAGGTTTAATCAAGAATAACAAAGGTCAATTGTTGGATGCTTTTACAAACAATTTAGTGATACAAATCAAGAATTATACTAAAGCCTATGCAATTCTTTAAGACATAATTTTTGTCAAGAACAATTACATTACTAAGTCAATTTTTAAAGGAGACTCCAAAATCATCACAGAGATGTTTAAGGTTGTCCTTCACTAATTCTACAAGTTTATCATGGAGGATACAAAAGAAATTATCAAGATCTTTCAGATTTTAAAAAACTAATCACATTTTTAGGGAGGGTAAAACCTCTACTAACCTTCTGGCTAAGATAGACAAAAGCATAAAGGGCCTTAAATGCTAGAATGACAAGGAAACTCTTCCTCAAATCATTAAAGATGAATTACACGACGAAGCTAAGTCTAATCGTTAAAAAGAACCAATCGCCACACTTTATGTCTAGTGTTGACACGAATGAAAACAGGGGAAAGGACAAGGGATATGATGACCAAGACCCCCAAAGGAATGGTTGGCTAAGAATTAATTATTTTTTGAAGGAATGTGCTAGAAGTAGGCAAAATTTTGAGAAAGATAACGAATCTTTGGGATATTAATGCCCAAACAAAAATAGCTAGTTATAGGCCAAAGAATCCGAAAGGTTGTCGTGAGAAAATAAAATAGAGTTGAGCCTTCCAGTTGTGATAAAATTTAAAATAATGTGGAGGTCTAGGATATTCTAAGCACAGGATTCCTCATGCCCTACTGGAAGCCCTCAAAGGTCGTGACCCTGTTCTTTCAAGAGAATTCGCAAATTCATGGAACAAGGGAATTGTTCATATTACAGGTATTCTTTTAGAGTCTCTAAGGATTTGATTACCATGGCCACGAGGTTAAAAATGGAGGGAATCAAGCTAAAAAATATGGTCAAAATTCATGACCATGAAGTAATGAATAATTTCATCAGAATAGCAAGAAACTTTTCCAATTTCTAAAATGGGTTCACGGGACAACTTACCAAGATATTGGAAGGAGGCGGCTAAAACCCTCGTGTGATATATCATACTCAAATGTAGATATAAACAATTATATTCTTACTTATTCCTCATGTTTACTCTTGATATACATGACATAAAAATGAATTTCCCCTTCTGTATATATAGCTCTCTTGACGCATCTATTGCCAAAGTTTTAATAGAAAAGCAAGAATTGCCCCTTCATTAGGGGCTAAGTTACTGTCTATAGATTTCAGCTAGCTAGAAGCCCAACTCCTTCCTTTATTCCTATAATTTATAACCCCTTTATGATCCCTATGTATGAAGTCACTCCAGACCTATCAAATTGTTCTAACTGGATTTCCTTTGTGATTTATACATGCAGAACCTACGGAGGAAAATCACTGGCCTGATATTGATTTCCCCGAAACAGAGGCTCTGTTGTTACTCTTTACTTCGAGAGAATACCTTCTTCCCTCGTTTTTGAATTGCATGAAAAAACTAAAAATTTTGGTGGTATTCAATTGCTGTACGAAAAAGCCGGTATTGGCATGGTGTAATGGTTTATAGGTGGCATTGTTGTTCTTGTCACCAAGGTTCAAACCCTGTTGGGGTGAAATTGTTGAATGGTTGTATCCGGTTCATAGCTCCGGTCAAAAGCGTTTACCCCTTGAATTAAAAAAAAAATTGCTGTACGAAAAAGGCAACAGTGAAAGGTCTGGATGTCTTATCTTCACTCCCTCAACTTAAGAGTGTCCGTTGGAGAGGTTGATTTCACCCCTTGTTGAGAAACAGAGCATTGAAGAAATACAGAACTGAGAAAATACCTTTGAGCGTATGTGAAGGATTTGGAAATATATCCACATTCGACACAACCAAGCTACAAGATTTTAACCCGGACCACTGCAGTGATTTGGAAGAGTTGCCTCTTGAAATCTGCAATATGCCCTCCGCTCTGTCATGGTCGATTACCAACTGCCATCTGCTTCAGAATGTACCATATGATCTTGGAAATATGAGTCATCTAAGAATACTAAGGTTATCGGCATTACCAGGCCTGAAAGAGCTTCCAGCATCAATTGGAAAACTTGAACAGTTGGAATATCTGGACATTTCAGTTTGTGAACGCTTGAAAGTACTTCCAAAGGAAATAGGGCAACTAAAGAAACTGACCGAGTTTGATATGAGGGAATGTTCCCGTTTGACAAGGTTACCCACAACTGTTTGTGAACTACGTTCCCTGAAGCTTGTCGCCTGTGATGAGAAGATTGGAAAGCAGTGGATGAAAGCCAAGAACATTTCTATTCCCGAGCTTGAAGTTGAAATTGTGAAACCATACTTTAGTTTGGACTGGCTTGAAGATTAACTTATTTTCTTATTCCTCGTCTCGTAGTGAGACAATGTCGATAGAAAAATATATGTTAAATGGTATGTTTTTTATTGTATATATACATTTGCAATATAACAATATTGTCACAAAAAATTTAAAAATATTTGTCTTACATTTATTCTTGTAGTAAATGGAAGACAAGATTTGTAACAATATAAATATTAAAGAAATTCAGTAAATGATGCACTCTGCTTATACAAAAGGGGCCTAGAAAATCTTTATGGTGCATTTTGTGCCTACACATTGAAACAAGTAGTTGACTTATAGTATAATTGTATGTTTGGTGTTCTGGAAAAGGGTGGAAATTATAGAAAAAAGGAAGTTTGTGTGAAGTAGAGGAACTATATGCGAGATAATAAAATGTTGATAATATGGGAACTTTGCTTGATGCAAAAATGTACGAATTTGAAGCATGCACATGTACATCATGAAGTAATGAATATAAGATGTTAATAGTTTTTCCTGTAAATCATACAAAACTGATGCAGTTGAAAACTAAGAGCTCCAAAATTGGAGTGTTAATATTTGCAGCCACTAAACAAATCTTCCAACCTTTCAAATAAATTGAACACTTACAAGAAATAGAGTGAACCCACAATGATATTTATTTAATTCTACTAAACTTTTAAAACTATGCACAACTTGTGACGGACCACTTTTGAAAAACAAATTGAACCTGCAAATGAAATTATTTTCTTCTAAAAACTTATAAAATGAAAGCTCTTATATTCATCTATAGGAATACATGGCCACTATATTTTTCTACCAACAATACCATGTTACTTTTCAAGTCAAAATCTCAAAAAACCCATTTTTGGGCATTGGAACTATGTTGTAGACTTCATCAACAACTCATTACCTTTCCTCTTCTTAGCCATCCTTCTTCATTTCCATATCCTTTCATCTTCATTTCTTCTTCATTTCTCCTCTAAAATTAATTCCCAAACTCCATCACCTTTTGCAATTTGGCACTCTCAATCTTGTAACTCCTGGCAACCACTCCTTATACAACTATTTCACTTCCTGCAACCACTAGACATCTAGGATAGAGCATGTCCCAAAATAAGGAGGTTGGAATTTTAAAATAGAGCATAATGCAACAACAAATGGCCCACTCACATTCTTGGGCATTCAAAATTTTCCTCCTCCAATTTGGTGAAGAATATTCATTTTATGAGCCATAAAACACAAAAAAATAAGCCTCTAGTGTCACTTATCCAATAGGTATTTGTTGCCTAATTTCACTACTTGCTCAATTAGGCTGAGTTTTTTGTTTAGAAAATAAGAGAGAGGTACATTTTTTACTAGTCTTTCCTATATTGCATTTAGTTGTATAAACAAAAAAAAAGATAGATTACAAGATTATAGTAACAGATCATTGCATTTATACAAGTGCATGTAACATAGAAAAGATTTACACAAATATTTTTGAAAAGTTATCCTTATTGATATTAAAAATGCATATCTGTCTCACACAAGCCATGAGACTAACTTATTCAATGTAATTGAAGAAAAGAATATACATGAATAAGTAAACAAATGTAAATGTGCATATAAGGAGAGAGACCAATCATTGCCTGAGAATGATTGATTCAAGGTGTGTTGTCTTGCACTGTTGCTGCCCCGAGCTGTTTGTGTTCCTCTTAAATCCATATTGCTCTTAGTTCCTACATCTGGAAATAACAATGATGTTAGAGCAATGCTCTAAGCAATGAAAATTCTTTAACCTTACATGAACATACACTTATGCATATATAAACTGATCTCCAAACATAGTAAGCATGCAAACCTTGAATGTCCTAGAGAACAACGAAGTCATCAAACACATCTAAAATATGCATTTCTTTTTCTAACTTGTTTGCTTCATGTGCAGGTATAGAAAAAGTAATGTTATTTTTTTTATTCATCTAATTGCAGCACGTTGGATTATGTGGCTCCCACAAGGGTTAAGCCTAGCATGCTTTGTTGTGCTTTGAAGAAATCATAAAGGTTGTATTCAATGTCTTGCATAAAACAAATTTAAGAAATGCAATGATGTATTTTTCATGAATGTACAGTTGCATGATAAGCACAGTTACATGATGATCACTGTTACAGTATGCTAGCCCAAATAGCAATGCAATGTAATAAGGACAACACAATGATGCATATATAATGAGGGTATTATTCAATGAAGGAAAGTCCAATTTCAAACAACAAATTCAGCCATAATATAAGCATATAACTTGTTCTATTCAAAGTGATAGTCATCACCAAGAGGATGATGGCATGAGAAGAATCAAAGAGATGAATAGGAGTAATACTATGTGATTGAGTTATGAAGAGATAATGATTCTAATAGCCATGGATGATATATGAAAAGAGCGATTTTATGAGTGTTTGCAATAACAATGATATTCATGCTGGTAACACTGGTTACAAGGGGCAAACAATGAATAAAACATTGTTATTTAAAGTTAAAGACAACATTTAATGGGGCAGCAAACATAAATCATAAATACAGTTGGGCTTACTTTTGGATGTCTTCTGGGAAATGTTATGTAACATGTTATTTTGGTATTGCATGGAGCCAAGCCATTTTATGGTATGAAATAATAGAGAAATTTCACACCCAAAATGCTAAAAACCCTTGGCCTTTTCGAATGAAGGGTTTATTATTCTGTATGTAGGGTTTTGAAAGTCCTCATGTTTCCTTATGAAGAATCTGAAGTAAGGTTGTGACAAAAAATGCATTAAAAGGATCCAATAATGTCCATCATTTTTGTGTATAAATTCAAAACAAGCAAGAGATCAACAAAGCCAGAGCCAAGATGAAGAGAACAAAAAAGAATATGAAAATTTCTTTTCCATGCTAGGGTTTCAAGTCACAAAACTGAAATGAAAAGGCTAGCTTTTCGAGAGTGGCCCTAGAAAACTAGAAATAAAACCTGATACAAAATGTTCTTTATGGGTTTTATTCAAAGCTTGAGATAAATCATAATGTCTAAAAGCTGAAACAAGAAAAGCCCTCATGGATTTTATGTGAAGAGATTAAATCAAAAAGGGAAGTGGGAAAGAAAAATTTTGAGAAGGTTGTAGCAGTATCTTACCTTCTTCAGACTTTCCTTTTGTTATTATGCATTAAATCTTTGTGTTAGATGCATTCCAGATGCTCAAATTCATTCTCCATGGCGGTCAAGATACAAGAATTCAACAGGAAAAGGAAAATATATCAAAGACATCAATGAAGAACGAAGAAGCCACAACCATGGAGGCCCTATATTAGCAAAATTAATTCTGAAAAATAACTTACCAGTGAGTGTCTAGAAAAGAAACTACAGAAAATGACCAAAATGCCTCTATTTTGAGCTTTGAAATCCGGCATTGAAGATAGGTGGCGAGCTGCTCATTAAAACCCTGTCAATGGCCTTAGCTCTCTTAGAAGCTTCAAAGTAACAAATAAAATGATATTTCATTTTTTTTGTTTTTTTTTTAGGGTTAAAACCCTTAAAGGTGTTGATGAAGCTTTTGGCATTTTTTCCTAAGTATTAAAATGCATGTAAAAGCTATTGAGTCCACATGCTAGGGCTTTTTAATCTTATTCCTTGACGATTTTTTTCCTCGGTGTAAGTCTTTTAAGGACTTATGTAAATTATTTCTTCTATTTTTGCATTATATTTGAAAATTGTAAAACACTAAGTCTTGATGATGCTTTATAATTCATTTAGACTTAAGTGTTCTTTTAATGCAAAATAAAATGGTCGAACTATGGAAGAATTTTGCATAAATATTAATGTAAAAAAAGTGACTTAAAAGGTGTGGTTATAAACCTTTAAGTCATCTTGTTATTCCTTAATGAAAAATGACACGTACTCCTCTTAGCCTTTATGAAGACTTGTTCAAGGAGTTATCCTTTTGAGAGCATCTAGGGAGGTTGGATTCAATTTGCAAACATGTGGAGGGTATATAGGCATTTTGGTTGCTTTTGAGAGCTTTTTGTGGGAAGTTTGAGGTGTCATCATGTTGGACAAAGTCAAGCTTGACTTTTTCATCTATTTCGAGCTCTTTTGGATGAAATCTAGTGGCTAGATTTTAGGATTTTGGAGGCTTACGAAAAATGAGGTTTCTAGAACCTTTTTTAGTGGAACTACTTGGAGTGGATGGATATATCATTTTTGTAACTCATTTGTTTTAAGGAGTTTAGATTATGCAATTGGAGACTTAGTGACTTTTACAGTCCTTTGGCACAGATTTTTTGCATCTTTTGTAACTCTTTTGGATATGGAATTCAGAGAAAACCTTGCTCATTTATGGTAATGAAATTATTGTCATCTTGTTCTTGTAGTATTTGTGTATGTTTAAATGATTGATCGAGCTATCTTGTGAAGTTTTTCTCTTCCTTGTGGTTTTTGTCTCATATGTTAATACCTTTGTTGCAAATAGTAAGCTAATGGAGGTTGTTAATTGTGTCTGTGAAGTACTTATAGCTTGTTAATTTTGAAGTTTTTCTCCTCCCTTTGTAAGTTATTTGTGTTTTGATCTCTTAGTGAAATATTTATGCAAGAGCCTACTGCAAATGGTTTGTGCAAGTTATATTTTCTATCAGAAGGAGCCAAGTGTGCAGAGTTTTGAGTTTCATTATCCCTTTTTAGTTTGGTGTATCACTTTAGTTTTTTCTTTAAGGTTCAGTTTTTTCAAGTTTTAGCCTTTTAGGTTATCTTTCTCCCTTTTCCTAAACAATCAGAAGTTTTAAGTGACACCATAGGAAGCCGGCCTTCTCCGGAGGTTGACCTTTGTTTATAAGTAACCCACAGCTTTAGAGGTCTTCTCATGTTTTCTCTAAATTGTTGAACATCATGTTCAACAAGGTGCATTTTCAGTAGATAACAGTTTTGGCAAGCCTAGTGGGACACGAGCATCAACATATTTTGTTGGTTTGATATGCAACCAGTAAGTTCGGACCCCTAAGGGGTTGTTTTTGCACATCTAGTGACTCTAAAATCTGGTGATTAGCAAAAATACAAATTAAAGACAACATATGAAAAGAGTGCAAACTAGAAGTAGTTTTGTACCCTTTGAATATCTTCAATTATCGCCACCTAGGAGAAGTGGTAGGACTATTCAAAGAACCCATGTTTTCTCAAGGAGAGTTCAATCAACTCCACTAAGTTTTAGGCCAACACTTTCATCAAGCTATGTTGCTTCAACAAGTTATGTACCTGTTATCACAGTACAAGTTAATCCACCTTAGCCACCTCCAATGGCTAGAAACCAGCCTTTTGTGCCATTTAATGGAGACAATCCATTAAATTTAGCCCAATGTGATGAAATTCCTATAGCTACTTTAAAAAGTCTACCTTTCTTTACAGGTGAAGACCAAACAACTCTTATAGAGCATATTAGAGATGTAGCTAACTTATGTGGAGTTCATCATATAACACAGGAGAATGTTGTTGTGAGGTTACTTGTTGATTCACTAAAAGGAAAAGCTTTACAATGGTTTAGAGGTCTACTTGTGACTTCTATTGTAGCTTGAGATGACTTTGGAGACAATTTAAATACAAGCAATTTCAAGACAAATCTAATCACATGTCGCTTGTAGAGCAGTTGACAACAATTAAGAGGGCTTCTCAAGAGAAAATGTATGGTTTTAATTTTAGGTTTCAGAGGACATGGGATAGAATACCTGTCACAATAAGGCCTTCCCCTGAATATGCATTTTTATACTATTTGAGGGTTTTAAACAGTGACATGTCTGTCATGATTCAGTCTATGGGAGATACTTCATTACCCAATGCTTATGAAATAGCAATTAGGGTAGAAAACATGTTAATAAAAGCTAGAAAAATTGCACCCAGACCTCCTATGCCCATATTCCCAGAAATTCAGCCTTCTATGCCTCTATAAATCCCACCTTTTACTCCTTTTCCTATTGTTCCAGTATTTCTAGTTGATGGTAAACAAGAAATTCCAGTTCCAATTCAATCATAGGAGTTGCAGGAGATAAAGGAGAGTCAACAGAAAATTGAGAACATTTTATACACTTTTGGAAATGAGCTTGTTAGCATCAAGAAATAATAGTTTTAGAATAGACAGCCTTTTCGACAACAGAACCAAGGGTCAAGTCAGCCTTATCAAGGTCAACAACAGCAATACCAAGGTAATAGAAAACTTTACCAAGGTAATTATCAGGGTCCAAGACATAATGTGAATCCAAGGCCTTTTTAGGCATTTAATCCTACTCCAATTAGTGCAGTTAGAGACCTTGTTCCTGTTCAGAACAACCTTGTAGCAATGCTATCCTTGCAACCAGCCTCATAATCAGTCCACCTGTTCAAATGGAATCATAAATCAAGCTTTAATGGTTCAAAAAATTTCAATTTCATAGTCAAATGTACCCAATGATGGAGCATTATAGCAGCAAGAGCAACCTCTAAGTGATGCTACTCTGTTAAACTGGTAGGGAGAAGAGTTTTGTGGAGTTAATAAAGATGATTCCCCTGTTGCAGCAAACACAAGAGCAAAGAAAAGAGCTTTTGAGCTTGAGAAAATAATTGATAAAGGAAAAGCAGCAACTGCAAATCCATCTATTTCACAAGTGCCTAATATTTTGCAAAGAAACACACAAGGTGCTACCAGGGAGCAGCCTCATTTGCAAGTTGATCCAGTTGTTGCAAGGGTCCATCAAATGGTAAATCCGACTTTACCTTTTAATATCATTGATAATATGAAGAAGATGAATGTGACGATATCCATGTGAGATTCATTAGTTATCCTAGGTCAAAAGGACCTTTTACAATATGCTTTATTTGATATGACTATGTCTAGTGATGTTCTAATTGGTCAAGCTAAGGATGTTTTTACAAATGCACCTGAAGTAAATACACCTGAAGGTAGTAAAAAATAGCTAGGTAAGGAAATTAAACCACCTCCTTTCTATGTGTCTCTCATCATAGGAGATAAGTTAGTACATAATTGCATGGTAGACTCAGGAGCTAGTAGCTCTATAATGCCAAAGCCAATGGTTGATAGGTTAGAGCTTAAATATCAGTGACTTGAGAAACGAGTAGTATAGCTTGATGGTTCAACTATTAATACTGTAGGGTGCTGTCATAATAGTGGTTTACAATTCTTGAGAGGAACGAATTTTAGTTGAAATCATATATTTTTAGAAAATATAATGATTTAAGCCTTAAAAAGTTCCATTTTAAGGATTCCAATTGAAGAGGGTTTGATCAAATCACCTTAGATCAAACCCCCTTGGATAGAACCTCGCTAGTTTTAAACCATACCTATAAATGCGTCTCCTTTACACCTATCAAAATGCTGATAAAAAATCACTTTTGATTTAGATTTGGGGATCAAATGAATTCATTTAAAATTTATTTCAAATGATTATGGTATTCCTCAGAACAAGCTATCCAATGAATATAATTTTAATATGTTTTGGTTTTGTTATGTATTTGTTTTTTAAGTTTTATTAAACATAGGTTTTTCATCGAAAATAAATTTCTTTGTTCTTCACATGTGGAAAAATAGAAGATTATCAAAAAAAAATTGAAAAACATGAGGGCACCAGATATTGAAGTCCTTGATCCAACAAATAAAATAAAATAAAAATTTTTGACATATACAAAAAAATTTACCGTATACAAATCGTATTGTCCGAATTGTAATTCGTTTGACTTTGAAACTTGATTAAGGAAAAAATATTCAATAAAAAACTATCTAACCAAGTGGAAGCACTAGATATCAGAGTTACAAATCTAAATTTGAAAGAATTATAATTTTATCCTTCAGGGAAAAAAAGTTATGCGTTATACAGTGTGTGTTACTTTTTAAAAAATGTTGTTTTATGAAAAAATCTATTTTCATGGGAGATGGAAAAAGAAGTGCAATTTGATTCCAAAAATTTTGAAAAAAATATTTTTAGAATCTACAGACAAAATTTGATGAGACTCTAGTTTGCACCATCTTCAAATTCCTCACAGTTCAGCCGCTATAGGTGCCCGAATGTGAAGATTTAGTTAAAAATAATAATTTCAGTGTCCAGTTTGGCCAAAAATTGTAAACCACTATTATGGGATCACCCTGTAGGTATTATCAAAGATGCAAGTTTGACCTTACATTCCTATCCCAATTTTTCTATTCCTCAGGATATATACGTGATTGATTTACCACCATACTTTGCATTGTGCTTATCAAGAGACTTTACTGCCAAGATAAGAGGATATTTATCCTCAAATTGGTCCCATATGTTGTTTAGAAATAGGTATGGAACCAAAGTGACAATTAAATTTGAAGTACTTGCTAAGGATCATATTGAACCTTATGTACCTAGTGTTGTAAATTCCAACTGTGTAATCCTAGATGATAGTGAGCTTGTTGCTGCTCAAGAATTACAAGCTGAAAGTGTGCCTGATATACTCTTAAGTGAGTGGGAAACAAAAAACATAATTGATAATCCAAATGATGGCATAGAGGAAACTGGTTAAGGGGTATATATGTTCCATGAACCTAAAATAGTTGTGCCAAACCTTGAAAAAAGTGCAGATCAGTTGTTAAAACAACAAGATGAGCTTTGAGAAATGCATTTTGATGGCTCCAAAAGTAAAAATGAAGCTGGTGGGGGTGAAATGTTTATGTCCCCACAAGGTGATAAATATTTTTCAGCCTTTCGTTTTACTTTTGCATGCCCCAATAATACTGTTGAGTATGAGGGTCTTATTCAAGGTCTTGAATGGGTAAGGAAAAGAGGAATAAACTGCTTGAAGGTCTATGGAGATAGTGAGCTAACCGTCAATCAGGTAAGAGGCATGAATGTTGCTAAGAATGATGCGTTGAAGTCATATAGGAATAGGGTCTAGGATGTGATAGAAGAGTTTAGTGCTTTTAATCTGGTTTCTATTCCCAAAAATCAAAACAAACATGCAGATAGGCTTGTTTCCATTGGTGCATAGTTTGATATTCCCAATGATATCAAGAGGGAGAAGGTACAACAGTACTGTTAAAGTAGTAATTAGACCTTCAATTCCTGATAACAATGTTCACTAGCAAGTATTTGACAATGATGAGCAAATTTCATCTTTTCTGCTTGAAGAGGATCAGTTTTCTATAGCGAATCAACAGAAACTAAAACAACAATATGAATATCATATTATCCAACTGAGGACAAACAAGTTACCCAAGGGCTTAGTTACCTTGGAGTCAATTTTTAACTTTGATGATCAACTTAAGAAAAGTAAAACCAACATTCAAGTCAAAGAGGAGCACTATGAGGAACTTGAAATCTTTAAAGGTAAGCTCCTTAAGATAGGGAAAATTTGTTCATCAAAGGATAGACAAGCTTTTATTAATTTATTTTTCAAGAATTTCATGATATTTTTGCATGGAAATATTTAGACCAAAAAGGATTTGACCCTCACATTTCCTAGCATACAATTGAGTTAGAGCCAAATGCTAAGCCTATTAGGCAGAAGCAGAGGCCTTTGAACCCCAAGCTTGAGCCTTTAATTATTAAGGAACTGACTAAGTTAGTTGAGGGGGGTATTATCTTTCCAATTAAACACACCTCATGGGTTTCTAACCTTGTACCGGTTAGAAAGAAAAATGGTGTTCAAAATAAGACTATGTGTAGACTTTAGAGACCTTAATAAGGCCTCTTTGAAAGATCACTACCCGCTGCCCTCCATGGAGCATATCCTTCAAGTAGTTGCTAGTTCAGAGAGATTTTATCTTCTTGATGGTTATTCTGGTTATAACCATATTTTAGTTAAGGAAAAAGACCAATATAAGACAACATTTACAACTAAGTGGGGCACTATGGCCTACAAGAGAATGCCTTTTGGTTTATCTAATGCTAGTGCTACATTTTAGAGGTTCATGGATATGGCATTTCAGGGTTTAATTCAAAATATTTTTCTTATTTATCTTGATGACATAACAGTTTTCTCAAAAAATGTAGATGGGCACTTGTCACATCTCAAACAAGTTTTTGAAAGATATAGGGAGTATCGTATATCCCTCAATCCGAGAAAGAGTATCTTTGTTGTTCATGAAGGAAAGCTTCTTGGACACAGTGTCAAAACATGTTATCACTATTGATCCTGAGAGAGTTAAAGCCATATTAGAGCTGCCTTTACCCAATCACAAAAAAGGGTTGCAAAGCTTTCTTAGCAGAATAATTTTTTTGAGAAGATTTATTCTAGATGTTGCAAACCTTTTAAGACCATTGATTGCTATGTTAAAGAAGAATGCAGCTTTCAGCTAGACTAGAGAAGCTAAACACAACTTTAAAGCTATTAAGGAGGCTTTAGCAATAGCTCCCACTCTAGTAAATCCATATTTCTCAAAAGATTTCATTCTATATGTTTTTGGTAGTATAGATTCTATTTATGCTATGTTGGTTCAGAAAAATAATGATGGTTTAGAGCACCCAATAGCCTTTTTCAGTCAAGGTTTAGATGATTATGAGTTAAGAAATAGCTTTGTTGAAAAGCATGTTCTTATTGTCATAATGAGTTTGAAAAAGTTTGAGCCATTAATTTCCAATAATAAGATTCATTTAATGGTTGCACATCCAAGTGTAAAGGAGTTCCTGTTAAGTAAAGATCTCAATGAGAAGAGAGCTAGATGGATCACTAAAGTCATGGAGTATGATGTTGATATCAAGATCACAAAGCTTGTAAGAGGTAAAGGACTCTGTGAACAACTTGCTTTAACACCATAAAATGATGAGACAGTAGAAATAGATGTTGCTCTAGTTAATATTGAAATGATCCCACAATA